>JAOXJP010055576.1:0-15848 GCA_025762735.1 Platanus orientalis | reverse complement strand
TTTTAAGTTGGGATCTAACAACTTACCGGATAAGTCGAGTCATTGACTTATGCAGAAATTTTGATTGACTGAACCCTATAAATATAAATAAGTAACTTATTTCTTAAGTCAAAAGTCAATAATAAGTTTATCCAAACGCTACCTAAAACTACTAAAATCAAAGCTTCTTAACCCCCTAACAGGGGTTGTCAACCAGTTATGTGGCAGGCCCCACATGTTGACTTTGCTGCCCATAAAGAACAGAATATGTAGCTGTCAGCCTTGCCTATAAAAGACCCTAATATCCTTGACTTTTAGCCTTATTACAAGCATACCCTTAAAATAAAATAAAAAATATCCTAAACTGCCCTAGGCACAAAAGGCCTTATTACAATGATATCCCACCCAACTAAAAGATTCTAATTAACTCATGTTGCACACACATCCTGGACTTAATCCTCGTGGGGTGGCACATACAATAGTTTCTTCACGGTGTCCGCATCATTGGTGACCTTCGTCAGATGGATTATATATATATATATAGACAGATTGAGAGAGAAAGAGAGTGAAAGAGAAAGTGCTAATCTAGACCAACCCTTTCTAGATAAGGCAATTTGGGAGGTTACAAAAGGGATGAAAGGAGAAATCTCCTGGTCTAGGTGGATTCTACATTGCATTTTATCAAAAATGTTGGTGGTTTGTTAAAAGACTTTATGAAGGTAGTTGAGAAATTTTACTAGCAGGAATCTTTTGATATAAACCTCAACACTTCGTACCGCTCATCCAAAAGAAGAAAGATGCAAATGATTTATGGGATTTCAGAGTTCAAACCCATAAATTTGTTGGTAAGTGTTTACAAAAGTATACTGAAAGTTATGGCCTCTTGTATAAAACTAGTTATGGGAAATACAGAACTATTCCTTCTCAAGGGGATTTTGAGAACAGAAGGCAAATCCTGGATGATGCACTGATAGCAAATGAGTGTGTGGATGCTAAAGCTATAAGAAATATGGCAGGTCTTTTCAGAAAGTTGTATCTAGTAAAGGCATAAGATCATATAAATTAGAGGTTTCTAGACTACGTTTTAGGTAGAATAGGATTTGGTTCAAAATGGATAAAGTGGATGAAATGTGTGTAAATACTATGTTCTTTCCAGTTTTGGCCAATGGCAGTCCAGCTAGAAATTTTACGAAATCTATGGGCTTGAAGCAACAGGGGGCACTTCCTCCAATTTTGTCCATCATGGTAATGAAAGCTCTCAGTTGAAGCTGAGTAAAGTGAACAATTGTTGGATTAAGGGTTTCCATGTATGCAATGGGAATTTGAGGGTGTCTCATCTTCAATTCGCGGATGATACAATTATGCTGTTAGCAGTCGGTTAGGCTACCCCCATCTATTCTACAATGCTTTGAGGTTATACAACAACAACAATAACAACAACCTTATCCCAACTACTTAGGGTCAGCTACACAAATCCTATTCAGCCATTCCACTCTATTTAGGGCTATATCTTCCATTAAATCACAAGCTGCCACGTCTCTTCTTCCTACTTCAACCCAAGTCAACTTTGGCTTTCCTCTAGTCCTTCTAGCACCTTCATCTTGCATCGTCTCACTCCATCTTACTGGAGCAGTCATTGGTCTTTGTTACACATGACCAAACCATCTTAGTTGACTTTCCCTTATTTATCACCTATTGGTGCTACACCTAAGCTCTCGCTAATGGATTCATTCCTAATTCTATCTGTTGTTGTATTGCTACTCATCCATCTCAACATTCTCATTTCAGCCACATTCATTCTATGTACATGTTTGCTGGTTGCCCAATATTCTGTTCCATTAAGCATGGCTGGTCTTATAGCTGTCTTATAAAATTGTCCCTTCAATTTTAGTAGTATTCGTTTATCACACAGTACTCTAGAAGCCCCTCTCCACTTCAAACATCTCACTCTAATTCTATGAGCAACATCATCTACAATATCTCCTTTTTTGTGCATGATTGAACCAAGATAACAAAAATTGTCACTCCGGGGTACCTCTTGGTTATCAATCTTACTAAACTTGCAATGCTTTGAGGTTGTTTCGGGTTTAAAAGTAAATCTAAGTAAAAGTGAGATGTGCAGTGAAATAGAGGTCCAAAACCTTCGAAGTCTGGGCTTCGTGTAAAAGTAAAAAAATAAAAAATTGAATTTTTCCCTCATCATATATGGGTCTCCCTTTTAAATCTAAACTCAAATCTAAATCAGTTTAGGATCCCCCCATAGTGGAAAGGGTCTCTTGAGGATTAGACTCTTGAAAAGCCTCTTTGCTCTTAAAAAATGAAGACCTACTATAAAGAAAACTGTCCGCGCTTCCATCCCAAATTACTCCATCTCCCTTTTCACTATCCTAGGCTGAATTGTGAATAAATTGGACAGATTCTTTAGAAATTTCTTGTGGAACGACCATTTAAAAGATTGGAAACATCATTCGGTAGCTTAGGAGGAGGTTTATTGGCCTTTGGAGATAGGCGGCCTAGGAATAAGAAGGGAAAGTATTCAAAACAAGGCATTATTGAGTAAATGGTTGTGGCAACAGAAAGTTTATGAAGGAGACTGGTTGTGGCCAAATATCGTTGCTCCCAATGTGGGATCCTAAGGAGGTACAAGGAGATCATGGTGTAGGTATTTGGAAATATATTATTAAAGGAAAAGAAGAGTTTTGAAGGTTTATAAAATTCAAAATGAGATCGGGGAGAAGATTAGTTCTTAGGACACTGGAGTGAGGATATTTCACTAAGGGTTAGATTTAAAAGGTCTCTACTCATTAGCTAGAGACAAACAGGGAGTCATCACAGCCCACTATGACCTTAACAATGGAGCAAGTGTGTGGTTTCCTAACTTGAGAAGAAATATTAATGATTGAGAGATGGAGTAGCTCATAGGACTTTTGAATAGTTTAAATGAGTTTCGTGCAAACCGAATACTAAAGGATAGTTGGTTTTGGATGAAAACCAGGAAAGGTAGACTCACAGTCAAATCCTTTTACTCAGCGCTTTGAGCATCCAGTGAGTTTTCCTTTTCCCTATAAGATCATTGGGCGCACAAGGTGACGAATTGATGCGGCAGTGTCCATGAGAAAAAAAAAAAAAAAGAGATGTGGGGTTACAATTTGTAAGGGTAGATTAAACAAATTATTTTATTTGGTCTTTTTTGTAACAAGGCTTGAAAGCCAAGGTCAAATTAGAGTTTTCCCATAACTTACTTTTAGCCCAAGTTTTCTAAGGTCAAAACTTGCCCATTTGCCTAGATTTTGGTGTCTTTAGAAGGGTTATTCAGTTACCTTGAAAAGAGACCAAGATTGCGCAAATCTAAAGTGATTTGGGAAATTTATAACCAAATTACTAAAGGGGTACCAATGAGTGATGGGAATAGTGTTAGGTGAGTCAATATGTGGGAAACATATTAGAACTAGTCGAGAGCAAGGGGAATCTTCCTCTTATTTTTGAATTAATTGTTATTGGGGGTTATAAAAGTAGATGAGTCATAGTATTAGTAAGTTTTTAGTTTTAGAAGTTTCTTATTAGGAGTTTTAATTTTCAAATTAGAACAATTTCTCATTCTTATTAGGATTTTAGAATTTTGTAAACTTATAAAGGGACCTAGTGCCTAACGATTGGGATAATTATTGATGAATAGATGAAATAAAAATTTGGGTTTTATTTCCTCTTCACGGTTGGTGTTGTGAGAATTCTCTAGGGGTTGGTGCCATTGGAAACCCAAATCAGTTGGTGCTGATTGGTTCTCCCACTTTCTTCTTTTTCTCTATTCTTCTTCTCTTATTCTTCTTCTCTTATTCTTCTTTTTATCTATATCTCTCCTATTGTTCATGATCATTACTTGTTGCTTCATA
Source organism: Platanus orientalis (assembly GCA_025762735.1). NCBI lineage: Eukaryota > Viridiplantae > Streptophyta > Magnoliopsida > Proteales > Platanaceae > Platanus > Platanus orientalis. The sequence continues at coordinate 11,979 of JAOXJP010055576.1, read as the reverse complement.
CGATTGGAAGTAGTATCAATTGTGATCAACTCTTGAAAGGGAGAATTGATAGCTAAGGATTACAACATATCTATATTGAACCCACGGCTGAGCTATTTATGGGCAGATTTTCTGTCAAAATTGCCCCACCTAAAGTAAGGCTTTTTGATTCTTTTTTTAAGGTTTTCTTCCTCTATGTGTTACTCATTTAAACCCTAAAATCAACTAATATATTGTGGTTTTGTTGATATTTCTGGTAAGTCTTGTTTGCTGGATTTTCTAAGATAGCAAGTTCATTCATATATATTAGTTGATCTTCCAAAAGGAAAGATAATAGTTGGATGTATGCAGGCGTTCACAGTGAAGTACATGTCAGATGGCTCAGTTGACAAATACAAGGTGCGTTTAGTTGCCAAAGTGTACACATAGGCCTTTGGCATTGACTATCAGGAGACATTTGCCTTAGTGGGAAAGATAAATATTGTTATAGTTTTGATATCTCTAGCCGCCAATCAAGGATGGTCACTTCTTCAGTTCGATGTCAAAAATGTTTTCCTACATGAAGATCTAGAAGACATTTACATGGATATAGCACCAAGTTTTCAAATGCCGAATGCTCAAGGAAAAGTATGTAAGTTGAAGAAAGCTTTGTGCGGGTTGAAACAATCACCACGTGCTTGGTTTGAGAGGTTCAGGGTAGTCATGGTCAAAAGTGGCTATAAACAATGTCAGGCAGACCATACACTTTTCATGAAAAGGCAAGGTTAAAAGGTGATAACACTTTTAGCGTATGTGGACAATACAGTGGTAATAGGGAAAGGATTACATGGAAATTGCAAGACCCAAGGGAAATTTGGCAAAAAAATTCAAGATTAAAGACCTTGGCTTACTTAAGTACTCCATTGGGATTGAGGTAGCTAAGTCAAAACAAGGGATTTTCCTCTCTCAAAGGAGGTATGTATTGGATTTGTTGAATGATTATGATGGGATGTAAGCCTTGTGTCACACTTATTGAATCCAATCATCGACTCAAAAAAGATAGTGAGAGATTGATAGATGCGAGTAGATATCAATGACTTATAGGTCACCTTATATACTTGTCTTTAACAAGACCCAACATCATATATGATGTGAGTGTGATCAGTCAATTTATGCATGTTCCTACTGAAGATCATATGGAAGCAACATATCAAGTTCTAAGGTACATGAAAGACTATCCTGGCAAAGGTGTTCTTTGTAAGAGACATGGTCACCAAAGAGTTGAAGTCTATATGGAGGCAGATTAGGTTGGTTCTTTGACAGATCCTAGATTTACTTCTGCCTATTATTAATTTGTTTGGGGTAACCTCGTCACATGGCGAAACAAGGAGTCTGTGGTTGTAAGGTCAAGTACAAAAGCTGAATTTAAATCAATGTCACATGGAATATGTGAGCTCCTATGGCTGAAAATATTACTAGTTGAACTTGGGTATCCAATGAGAGGACCTATGAGTCTCTTTTGTAACAACAAGGCTACCATCAGTATTGCAAATGATCCAGTGCAATATGATAGAAGTACAAAAGTGAAACTGGAGAAGTATAATGCAATAAAATATAGTAACAGTCCAAACCCAGCTCCGAAGCCCTCTCAATAAATAAATAAATAAATAAAAACAGACCACAATAGAACATAGAGAAACATACACTATATGTTTGAAAATGTTCTACCATGTTTATTGTAATTTTCTGAAATTTTTTCTGATATTTCTGTAATTTTTTATTAAAATAGATATAAAATTAAAAAACAGAAAAATAAAGTAGAATTAAGAGAAACATAATGTAATCTAATATGCTTCATGTATTAATTTCAAATTTTTTAGCATTTTCAGTATTTTTATTTACTTAATAAATATAAATAAATAATAATATTTTTATTTCAAAAATTTATCAAATTGACATATTATGTATATAATGGGCAGTAATATCTCATAAAAAAAAAAACAAAAAAACAAACCAAACAATACCCATTTGGTGTAATTTATTTAATTTTCCAAATTTTTTATCTTTCAAAAAAGTAAATAAATAAAAAATATTTTCTAAAAATAATGTTTAACTCCATTGAATTGAAGATCTACCATATATGCATAACATATAAAAAAAAATGTAGAAGGATTGGAGTAAAACTTAGGGACTTACCAAAGTTGTTAACAAAATTTAGGGTTTCAGCTTTAATTCTTCAATTCAGCCCAATTCTACATAATAATAATAAAAAATTGAAAAAAAAAAAAAAAAGGATTTTTGAAGGATTTTTTAGAGGGGAGTCGATACCCGATACAGTATTACATATTGACCCCAAAAATAAGACTTTTAAGAACAAAAATTTCTATGTACCGTGCAGCACTTGCCGCAATACACTAAATTTTTAAATTTTAGGGGGTTTTGAAGCCCATCTTGCAGTACTGGCACGAATCAACTGGAATTTTAAACCATAAGAATTGGAAGTGTCATGAAAAAATATGGAATTCCTTTCCTCCACTATGCCCAAAAATTAAAAGCAAACAAGTATGTCCAAAAAAAATTGCTTCTCCTTGGCAAAAGATGAAAACTACCAACTCCACAAGAACAATCTATCATGTCAGTTAGATCATCAACAAAAAGACTTTATTATGAATATCTCTGTAAAAAAAATTGCTTCCCCTACCCTACAGCATGAATACATGTATGCTTCTACATCCAACAAGAATTTCCACAAGAACTGAACATGAATCATTGAGAAAGAGAGAGAGATAATATAATACTGAAATATATGCTCAAGTGGTAAGTGAAAACTCTATATGTAAACCCCTAATAAAGATGACAATACATTTTAAGAGACACCATGAAAGGTGTTATGTATGGATGCTACATCCCTCTAATTGAATTTGAAAGGCAGCCTTGGGTGTGCTTTGGTGGCCACCCAACAGGATACTTGAAAACTTTTCCACATTGCTTCTAGGAAGCATTATTGTACAAATCACATGTCTCTTCTCTTTGACTTTTCAATTATAATTTTAAGACACTTGCTGGTTGCTGAATCTACCGAAATGCCACAGATATGTAATTAGTTATAGCATTAGTTTCATAAAAATGCTGAAGTAGCAGCTGCTACTGCCTTGCTAAGATCATAATTATCCTAAAATACATATTTGCATATTTAACTACTTTTTTATTTCATTGCAAACAATTGAACTTCTACAATTAATTTAAATCTTCAAACCCATTAGCAATAGTAAAATTAGTAAGATCCTAAAATATCCTCTTCCCTAATGTAGCAATATTTTTAAAGGTTGTACCTTTAATTATTTATTTATTTTGGATAAAGTTTGTACCTTTATCCTTTCTTTGACTTGAATAGGTCCCATTCAAATGAAGTTTGTAATCTTTGTAAGAGGTTCAAATGCGAGCCTCCTCTTATTATGTATCATGAGGTTATGGAAATCAATAGCTACGCAACAAAGCAAGTTGCAGATATAGAGATAAAGTCTACAACAGCCATAAGAAACATCCTGGGTCATTGTACATGCTTATGTAAATACTCCTACACCAATCGAAAGACATAAGATAAAAGTTTTTCTGTGATGTTATCCTATAAAATAATTTAATCATTCATAAAATATCATACTTTGGTTTCGTAAACAAATTTCAGAAAACCAAACCAAAATGTAATTCAATGCACAAATGCAGATAAGAACAGTATTGGGATGGGGGAGAAGGTAAAAAAACACTAGCTTAATGATAAAGGTTCCATTACAGAAGAGTCAGCAGGCACTATCCTGTAAACAGTCTTAGTAATCATTAACTGTTTTAGTAATAACAGAAACCTCAAGAAGCATACCTCCAAGGTTTTCAGCAGCAAATTTCAGGCACACAGCTTTTAGTTCCATGGCATGATAACAGTCAGCCAAGGCAAGAGTTTTGGCAACAGAGTTCACAGATATATCCTTGCAGAGATATGACTCGCAAATCAGTTTGAGTCTTTCCAAATCATACTTATCTGCTGCAGCTAATAACTTTGCAGCTAATGTGTCAGATACACAGGATACACAGGATGAACTTGATGAGACCAACTCCTCGTCTTCAATTAAGGTATCTCTGTATATAAAGTGCAGCATAGCCTACCCAATACATATAATATAGAAGTTCAGAAAAAAATAATAATAGCAAGAGATGTAGACTTTTCCACCACATAAATCTAAATACTACCAACTTCTTGCAATGAAACAGAAGCATAGAAAGGGCTAATGAAAGTCGTCACCTTAAAAACCTTAGGTTCCAGATCTGTAATAACAATCTCATGCTTATCTTCCTCTACCCCATCAAAAAATTCAGCTCGAAGTACAGAGGATCGAGCAGCTAATACCAACTTATGAGCATGAATTTTTTCCCCAGCCACGTCAAATATAACATCTGAACCTTCCTGATTCTCCAACAACACACCAAAATGTGCTCCAATATCAGAATCAGGAACATGAATTGAGTGTAACCTTGAGCAATCTATTGTTGAAACCACAACACCAACAGTGCAATTAATTTTCAAGCAATCATCCTTGAGGAAATCTGATGTTTCAAGCATAGATCTTCTGAAGAATCGCTTGTAACCCCTAAATAAAAACAACAATGAACAAATTAATTGTCTTGAAAGTGAGAGTGTTGAGTCAAACAGACAGACAATGAAGACCCACCACACAGTAGCTCCTACATACTACCCAAAACCATTACGTTTAAGAGAAAAGATAAGCAAAAGGTGTTGGCAAACTATTAGCAAGAAATTTCACATCCTTTCAGAAATATATCTAAAAATTGGGATTTGGTCCCTGGTCCATGAATAGTGATGCCTAGCCAGTAAAATATTGGCAAGTGTAAGCTGTACATAATTCTGTATCTTCCATGTAAACAAAATTCTGGTTAGAAACCTTTGCTGGTGAATGTTGCATACTCCATAAGGTAATCTTTTATTTGCACATGCACTTAGAAAAAACTCATTGGTTCTGATGAGAAGAAACTTACAGCTAAAGAAATTCTACATGAACTAAAAATGAATAGGCAGACCTGTTCTAACAAGCACCAGGACATAAAAACCCTAAAAAAGGAGCTTGATCCCACGAAATGGGGCAGTTCAGACCTGGGAAGAAAATATTAAAAAGGGAAACCCAGTGCACGAGGCTCCCGCTAACGTGGGGTCTGGCCTTGTTTGTATATTTGGTATTTTCATGAAGTAATAATAATGTTTTGCAAGTACACTTAGCAAGCAACCATTATGTCAAAGCTAAGTGAGACGTGTCTTTCTCATAAAAAATTAAAGAGAGAGAGAGAGAGAGAAAGAAAGAAAGCAAAAGCATGTCTAAAAGAGACAGCAAAATGTGAACCAAAAGACGGTACATACTTTCTAAACCAACAACAGCCTTGTCCTAACTATTTGGGGTCAACTACACGAATCTTGTTCCGCCATTCCACTCTAGCCACATCTGCCGTTAAATCACAAGCTTTGAAATCTATCCTTACTACTTCAATCCAAGTCAATTTTGGCCTTCCTCTTGTCCTTCTAGCACTTTCAACTTGCATCACCTCACTACTTCTCACTGTTACAGTCATTGGTCTTCGTTGCACATGACCAAACCATCTCAGTCGAATTTCCCTCATCTTATCACCTACTAGTGCTACATTTAAGCTCCCACAAATGGATTCTTTCCTAATTCTATCCTTTCTAGTCTTGCCACTCATCCATCTCAACATCCTCATTTCAGTCACTCATTCTATGTAGGTGTTGTTTGTTGGTTACCCAACATTCTGCTCCATAAAGCATGGCTGATCTTATAGTGGTCTTATAAAATTTCCCCTTCAATTTTAGTAATATTCGTTTGTCACACAACACTCCAGAAGCACCTCTCCACTTCAACCATCCAGCACTAATTCTATAAGCAACATCATCTACAATATCTCCCTCATTGTGCATGATTGAGCCAAGATAACGAAAATGGTCACTCCAGGATATCTCTTGGATATCAATCTTAACTACTCCCTCATTTCTACTCTTAGTTTTGTTAAACTTGCATTCCATATATTCTGTTTGTCTGGCTTATCTTTAAACCATTTAATTCTATAACATCCCTCCATAAATCTAACTTGGCATTTACCCCCTCTCTAGCCTCATCAATTAACAAAAGATAATCAGCAAACAGCATACACCATGGAACCTCATGTATATCCCTATTCTAACTCATCCATAACTAAGGCAAAAAGGTATGGACTCAATGTTGACCACTAATGCAAACCTAATGTGATTGCAAACTCGTTTGTCTTTTCCCCGATGTCCAAACACTAGTTATCACTCCATCATACATATCCTTAACTAGGTCAATATATCTGGTTGGGGCCTGTTTCTTTTCCAAAACCCATCAAATGATCTCTCTTGGTACTCTATCATATGCCTTTTTTAGGCCAATAAAGACCATGTGAAGATCTTTCTTCTCCTCTCTATACTTCTACATCAATTGGCAAAGTAAGAAAATAGCTTCAATCATCAATTTCCCAAGTATAAATCCAAACTGGTTTTCAAACACTCTAGTTTCGTGTCTAAATCGATGCTCAAACACTCTCTCCCATAGTTTCATCATATGACTTATAAGCTTGATACCACAATAATTGGCGTAATGTTGAATATCCCCTTTTTTCTTGTAGATAGGCACCACAATATTTTTCCTCTACTCAGCCGGCATTTTTTTAAAATAATCTTATTAAATAGCTTAGTTAACCATGATAAGCTATCATCTCCCATACATTTCCAAACCTTGATAGAGATACCATCCGGTCCTAATGCCTTTCCTATCTTCATCCTCCTCAAAGCCTCTTTAACTTCCGACACTCTAATTCTACGAAGATATATATGATCTCTAATCTCCTCTACTTTATCAATTCCTAAACCGACATTCCCTACATGATCCTCAATTAACAATTTTTGAAAATAAATCCTCCACCTTTCTTTAATCTCGCCATCTTTCACTAAAACTCTTTGATCCTCAATTTTAATGCATCTAACATGGACGGTTAACTTCGTGTTGTCTCTCTATTATCCTTGTTACTCTGTGTTGTTACTATTTGTGTCAAAAAAAAATTCCAAATATCATAAAAATTCACAGACAAACATTTAGTATCTCAAAAATTCCAAAATCTACATATTGTTCATTGTTGCTGTGTTTCTCTCATAGTGTCTCAAAAAACTCAAAAATTCATAAGCTGTTCTTTGTTGTTTCCTTGTTCACAAAATGTCCCAAAAAATCATTAAAAAAGTAGGCTATTGTGTCCTTTGTTAGTTTTTGAATCCTTAAAAGTCCCTATAAATAAAAAATTAAAAAAAAACAAAACAATACAAAACAAACAAGGTTCTATTGAATTCTTTCAATTCTCAATCTCCCAATAATTATCTGGAGATATCAAAGCATTTTGAGATTTTAACATCGTTGGTCCATTCAATCTTCCAATTCCTCATCATGACCCAAATATGTCGTATGAAAAATGGGAAACAGATGTCCTATGACCCAAAGATGTTGTATATATATATATATATATAGTCCGAACTTCGTCTAGAAGACGGTGAAAAAGCTAAAACACAATTTCAAAGAGGCTGAAGAAAAAGTAATAGCTAATTCAAATGATGTAATCTGTTTCAGCCACAAAAACCCCTGTTTATGATAAGAATGACTACATTTTGAAAATAGGAGAAAAGCTAGATCCAGTGGAAGATGCTTGACAAATGAATGAAGCTTCTTAACAGCAGAACAAGGCATAATAGCAGAGTTGGTTGGCACATGTGATAGAGGTGAGGCAAGGATTTGGCTAAACTGAAGAAGTGATTGGGATAAACGTATGTGTGAGAGCATCACTTTCTCACCTTGTTCTCGTTACTATTAAACTGTATACAGTGCTATACCATACTAAAGCAGGAGTACAAATATAAGAAAGATTTCAAAAGATACTCCCCAACATATATGTATAACCTACAAGATTATGTATTCTCTAACACTCCCCCTAAACTAAATAATAAAGATACTACATTCCTAGCTTGCTCATAATGGAATAAAAACAAATACTATTCAGCCCCCCAGTCAATATATCAGCCAGCTGATTATTGTGGCCAAGCATCTGACATAGAAACCTCATATTTTAGAGGTATGGGACTTTGGTCTCAGTGAGGCTTTAGGCCTCTGAGAGCTTTCGACCTCCAAGAGACTTCAATCTCTGATTTTAGGGTGGCTTGGTGGACATACTAATGTCATTGCCTATTCTTGGATTTTGGTCCATTTGCTACTCCCAAAGGAGGTGAGAGGCTTCAGCCTCTGAGAAACTTGTCCTCTGAGAAGTTGTCAAAGATTATTTCCACACACCAGGCTATGTATGCTGAGAGTGTTTTGGCATGACTATTATGTGCACAAGCTATATCATTGGCATGGTTATTATATACAGCTGACTTGTCTTCATCAGTATTTTGACGTGCTTATTTTAATGCACGAGATTATGAAATCATCAGCATTATTATGCACAGAATTCCAACATCAGTAGCGTTGACATGCTCACTATATGTGCCTTGACATTTTCAACAGCAGTATTAAGACACCTTTAGTGTGTAAATTGTTATACTCATGCATGTTAGAGCATGCGCATGCATGATTTTTTGTAGTTGTGGATTATATAGTTGCATTGATATAATCCTGTGCTTTAGAGATCAGAAAATTACATTGAGTTAGTTGTTTTGATTTGAAAGCATGACATGCAGCATACTCACATAAGTGTTTTACACCACACTTTTATTATGACTTGACATGGTTTCTCATTAATTGATTTTAGCATGTTTTGAAAGCTTTACCTGATGATGGATTTTAGGATGTGGATCTCTACTTAATGGGCTTTCTCAAGCTCACCCAATTTTTCCATTACCTGTAAATAGAAAAACTCCTATTGATGACAAGCATTGAGGTGGTTTTGCTCTGGTCACACCTGCTCCTAGGGGTTGCCAAACTAGTAGGTAGCCAGCAGTGATTTTTGAACTCTAGCATGTAGGTTTGAGTGGTTTTTGGTATGTATAGACAGGTTATGTATCCTAATAAAGTAACATTTTGTATATGTATCTTGTAAATATGTATTTATGAATGGATATTTAAGCAAACTTTTGGGTCGACAGTCACTACTAGTTTTGGGGCGTTGGATGTTTATGGAAGTGTGCTTCATTGTTTGAGTGGTAACAGGTTTAGTTTTTGATATGGGAATTGCAAATTACGCTGTTATGGATTTGGGTGACATCCCTAAGCTAATTGAAGATGAACTAAACCTTTAATCCTTCACACCCCAGGATCCAAGCCTACTCGTTAGGGTTTCGGCGTGACAATTCTAAAGCTAGGGTATAATAAATAAATAAAATAAGTAGCAAATAATATGAGAACACCCCAATATGTAAGAAGCATAAGAAACAAAATCTACCAACTCATTCACCATGAATCAACAAAGCCCTAATTTTATGAGATTCGGTTTTCAACTTGAAAAAAACAAAGGAAATGATTGAGCTTACCACATACTCCCTCGATACTTCAAGGTATAAGGCCCACTTTCTAACGACCGATCAAAATGGCTATGAACCTTATGCTTCCCCTTCCCGCTCTGGTCAACCAGCGTCAGCTCGAATAGGGCTCGGACGTCCGACCCCTCGCTCGCAAGCGCAATGAACACTGAAACATAAGTCGAATTATCCTCCGGATTCTTCCCATCAGGATAAAAATATATCGCCCACTGGTATCCTCCCACAGTGAAATTATCGCTCGCGATGTGCTTTCCGATCCCCATCCCTTTCGCCAGCGAGTATCCTTGGATCACAAACTTGTGGGAGCCATTGACGGTCTCAGTCACAGACCGTGAGCTCGTCGGAGAAATCGAAATGCTCTGTTCTGACGTCGTGCTATCCGGCATCTTTCCGCCCTAGAATTCGTAAATATCATGGAAGATCAGTGAGCATCTCAGTTGAAAACCCTAGGTCCGTAAAACCGATCGTCGAAATGATTGTTCTCCTGATGAAATTCGTCTTCGGATAAATGAAAACTTTGAGGTTGCGATGGTGATTTTCCGGTGGATAACTGCCGGAAGTGGAACTGCGAAATGCTTCCAGAGATGAGAATTCGCCGGCGAATTGAGGAACTTTAATCGGTTTTAATGAATTCGAGGTGGATGAAAGGAGAGAAGATTGTTCCTGGTTTGAGAGAAGTATGTATGTCCCTCCCTCCCTCTCTCTCTCTCTAAATAATCTGATGCTCCCTATCTATTTTGCTTCTCCGTTGTCTCCACAGACTGCGAAACGAAAGGGACGATAAAACGGACACTCACCTTGAAACCCGTAACGGAGAATGAGAGGACGACTACGTGTGTGAGAAATGTGATGTGAGCATTAAATTAAAACCTTATATGGTTCTGTCCAGGATTTGCCGTCCAGGACACCATGGGGCTTTATAATATTAAGGTCTCGCCCATTTTAAATATCAAAGGCCTCTGGTGTCATGGACGGAAAATCCTGGGCAGAGCTTATTACCCAAATGACCTGCAGCGGGTAAAATAGCGTACTGTATGAAAAGAAACTAGGGTTTTTCATTAAATACGCTAGACTTCACATCATCTCTAGTCCGAATGGATAAGTACCACTCCAATCTTTGCTCATGATGAGACACGATGTCTAACAAAGGGGTACTTATTCATTATATATTTACTGTAATACCCTAATTTGACCAATGTGTATTGAACTAGACACCCATGGTCAGGCCACATGTCATGCATTGATTGGTAATAGAATGGTACATGTCCATTTAGACTGGAGATGATTCAAAATCAAATACGCTATTTTTATCACAGAACATTTGCTTCGATTTTATAACAGCAGATTTTTCTCTTTTATTAACTTACAAGTTACAAATTCATTAATCATAATTTAGAGCTTTGAAAAAGAAAAAAATGGATTTACATTTTTTTATAAAGCGAAGTTCCTGGAGTGAAGCTGAAGCGCCAGGACGTCAGATGACATGTGAGCGAAAAAAAGTGAACCACCACAAAAAGGTTATTATTGTTGGGTTTTTTCACTTTTTTCTACCCAAGTATCAACGGGGGCCTTGGTGCTTTAGTTTTGCTCTAGCAAAAGTCCTATAAAGATCTGCTTTACACTTTTTAGGGTGTGATTATCACTTTTCAGCATTATGTGTCTATGGGGCATGTGGGTGGAACTTTAGCATTTGTTAAGGGGGCACAACAAGTCTTGGGGAATCTTTACAGTGACTTACTCCATATATCGCTTAGTCGAGAAAATTTTGTGTCCAAGTCCCAATAAGTAGGATTGTTAATTGGGCCAAGTTGGCCCGAAAATTGGTCGGGCCAGGCAGTTTGAGTTTCGGGCTGGTCCAGGATCGGGCCTAAGCTATTTTAACCCGATGCCTAGCCCGGTCCAGCCCGACTCAAAATGAATAAAACATGAAATCAGACCGAAGTCCGGCTTGAAATTGGAAAAAATTGATTATTTGATTTATGTTTTTCATTTGATTAATTTGGACGGTGAAGAAAAAATTGTTATTAAAACTCTAAAACTTCTACCAATTTGTATGGTGAAAATGTAAAAGGGTTTGATTGTTAGAATAAAGCAAATAAATTTAAAATATTTACCAACAAACATCATTTTGACTAAGTGGTTAAGGGCATAACATTTTTATATTTATATGTCTTTACTTTATTTCAAGTTACCCGAACTCAGCCCGAAGCCCGTATAATTACAATAGGCCAGGTTTGGGCAAAGGGACTCCGGTTGGGCCAGGCAACCCGACCCAATTAATAGCCCTACCAAGAAGCATCGTTCCCCCATCATAGGGGATGTGGAGGGAGGGGTGCTTCCTAGACACAAAATCCCCAACGGTGAGCTCTTTTTTTTTTTTTTTTTTTTTTTTTTTTGGGGGGGGGGGGGGGGGG
>JAOXJP010055565.1:0-15848 GCA_025762735.1 Platanus orientalis | reverse complement strand
AGCTATATACTATTGATAATTTTAAAACAATTAGTATATTATATATAATACATATATATTATGTATGTAAAAGTTCAGGCCTCGAGCCAGGCCGAGGTAAGCCCAAGCCCGACCCTCAATAAAAGTTCAGGCCTCAGGCCCTTGCCGGGCCGGGCTTTCTCAGGCCAATTTGAGGGCCGGGCTCGGGCCGGCCGGGCCCATGCCCACCCTTACTTTCAATGCCCTAGGGAGGAAGGTTTGGTAGATGTTCCCAATTGCGCTAAGTTGGTCAATATGGAAGGAGAGAAACAACTACGCCCTCAAAAATGCGGCTTAGCCAGAAGTTCAAGTTTATAAGAGGGCTAAAGAGGAGATTGTTTCGTAGGCAGTTTATTGTTTAGGTCCCAAAAATGTTTCAAGGAATGTTCTGAACTAGGATTGGGTAAATGTGTTGGGGTTGAGATAATGGGGTGTGCAAATGCTTTGTAGTTATTTGTGTATATTCATAAATAAATAAATAAAAGATTGTTTTCTGTTTGTGTTGTTCTTTCTTTGTAGTTATATTTTGTAGGGATACATTATCCCCTCTTCCTTTTTTTGATAAATATTTTTTTCCACATCAGAAAAAAAAAAGTCTAGCAATTGGTGCAAGGACATCTCTTTTGTAATCAAGGTAAACAAGTATTCCGATTGGTTTCTAGACGACGGACAAAAATGAGGTGCCTACTAGGTAGAGGACAAAGCCATATCCTCATCCCAAGTTGACTAGCGAAGTTGATTGTTGGAAGATACATGTGTTATTAACCATGTTACAACAAGTCAAGTGAAGTTAAAACAAGATTGGTTCTACGGAGTGTGTGAAGCTGGTATGTGAAGGCCAATTTATGTTCATAGTTTGTGGCCTAGTAGCCATGTTAGAATGAGTCAAGTGGAGATAAAACAAGATTGGTTCAATGGAGTGTGTGTAGCAGGTATGTGAAGGCCAATATATGTTCATAGTTTGTGGCTTAGCAGCAAACATGTGGACTGAGTCAGTAGTGATTTTATTTGGTTTTGAGTATGGTATATAAGTTGTTGGCAGCACTAGACTTTGTTTGGGATGTTCAAGACAGATAGATGCATATGAAGCGCAACTGTTAATCTTCATGGTGGCTATGAAACAAGTCAAGGTGGAGATTTTAGATTTTTTTTTTTTTTTTTTTCAGCCACCAAATTTGAGATCTGATCTAACAGTCGATATTGAATTTCAAAATAGAAGTTTTATCATAAGAACTTTATATATAAAGTGTTTTATCAATTTAGGTTCTTGATGTGTGAGAGAAAAGTTTTTCTTTTGAGAGGCTTATGTGAAGAGGGAGTAAAAGGGTTACTAGAAAGGGCTTGGAAATTCTTTAATTTTCACTTCTAGGGCTCCATCTGTTTTGCGTCAATTGTCCAAAAAGAAAATTGTTTAGAAAACCAGCTTGGAAACGGAATCAATGTGAAAGAGAATCAAAGTTTGATTTTCTTTTTGAATACTATCTGATACCACATGGATCCAATGTTAGTCAAAGACCGTTCATCCCCAAAACAGCCCAAACCCCTTCTCAAAGCACATGCACCTCTCCCTCCAGATCACTTCTCTGAACCCAACTTTGATTTCTCCACATGTCTTTAAAAATATATACAAAATCGTTGCAATTACCTTTCTCATTGCCACCATTGCTACCCTCTTCTTCCTCCACAACATGAGTGACACCGCTGCTCTCCTCTGCTTTGAGACCATAACAAGAGAACTGGATAAGATAGCCTACCTTGAAATTAATTGGAATTCAATAAGACTCATTATCAATAAGTTATTCCCTTACGTCTCTTTCCGCTCCACACAATTGATCATTATTTCTGTTTCCACTTATCCCACCGATTCACTATTCAATCTTGTCAAGATCCAAGGGCTGGCAGAGTGGCACGTCCTCGCCATCAGTAATTTGAAGACCCTTTATCCTACACCGAGAAGGCTGAATGCTGAAACAGTTATAAAAGGGCCTGCTCGGAAAGGCATGACAACCCAGGTGGTTTTCCCACCTATCAGACAACAGAAATTTTTGTATTCCCCAGAAATCCGTACAGTTTTCCTAGGAATGTATAGGGATTGGCTTTTTAAAACAGACAGAGGCTAGATTTTATATATGAGAATAGAGGGCCGATGAAGGCCTTGTAATTCTTTGTGCTTCTCAGTTAGTGGTACTCCGATATCTCATCCCATGGATATAGGTAAAATTGCCCACCACGTAATTCTGTTGTGTTTCTCGCTGTGGTTGTTTTCTTTGCAGTTTACTGTATCACACAACTGATGAAATATGTCATTTGACTGTGTCCCTAAGTCACCGGAAAAATAGAAGAAAATAATAGAGAAAGAAATAAAGAAGAATGCTTTGAAAAAACAGAAAATTTTCAACACCTTTTAAATTATGCATACATCTCTAAATAGACACCATTAACAATCATCAGCCAATTCCTTTTCTGCACCCACACCAAAATATAAACATCCCTATCAAATTCATAAAATGCTAAACCTAACTTCCCCACCATCTCATCAACTTAAACAAATTAAAATCTCCCCGGCCAAGACATTCCCTAAAAGATCAAATTCGATCACCAACTCAAATTGGATCAAATTAACATTCTGACCTTGATAGTTCGTAAAACCATCCAATATAAACATCCCTTGTTTTGAAACAAATCGCAAACATGGTAACAAATTAGTTAACAGAGAGTCCCTACCAAAAGTACAACAAAAAGAACAGTAAAAGGGAGAAGATGAAGAAATAATAGAACATGAAGCACTAAAAAACACAAACAAACCCAGATCAGAAAAATAAGGAAGCCAAACAAAGAAACGATTGGAAATTCAAACAACTATCAATCACAAGAAACAACACAAACCCAATTAATAAAAACAAGAAAACCCATCAAAGATTCGATTGGAAATCAAAACAACTCCTATCAAACACCAGAAACAACACAGACCCAAATGATTATTCAAGTACCCAAGAAAACCCAAATTTAAAAATTAAAAAATTAACAACCAAATCGATCAGATCATTACCTCATGGAAGCTACAAACTGAGGTGGTCTCTCTGGTGCTCTTCCCGCTAGAGCACTCGATATCCACAGAAACATTGGGGAGGACAAGGCCTTCAGAGACTAAAAGATCCCTCGAGTTAAGCTCGTCGAGGTGAACGAGACGAGACCCAGGAGTTCCCTTGCAATAGAGAAGCCGAATATCGGAGGTTACATCAAAGCCTCGACCAAGAGCTTGGATTGAGTTGCAGAGCGTGGTGGTGAGAGCATCCGAGCCAGAGCTTGATGTTGTAGTTGGGTTCTCCATGCGATGATGATATCAAGGGGAGATTTCATAGCCCAGGAAGAGAAGGAAGAGAAGAATAAGAGTAAGAGAGGTGGTAGGGGAAGAATAAGAGAGGTGGTAGCTGCTTGTGCACTCCCTTTCTTAGGGTGGCTGGTTCTTCAAAGGCCGGCTTTTTGACTGTAATAATTATGCTTAAAAAAACGCGTTTTCTCTGTTCAGGATTCTGAGTTGACCGGTCTGCCCGAGTTCTACCAACTCCTCTCCGACCGTGCCCACTTCTCAATGTTGTCTCAGTTCATCCATCTCTATTTCTTATTACTGTTTACTTTTTTTAACTTACCACTTTTTCCGGGGAGGCTTTGGGTGTTGGAGAGCGATTCCATCCGGAGATTGTTGACGACTTTTTAAAGTTTTTCATAGTGTCAACGGGCATTATCAAAGGGAAAGGATATGCTGTATCTAATTTTTCTGTTCCTCTGTCCTATAAACAAAAAGTGAGGTGTATAGGGTTAAAACTGTAAAAATAGTTTTTAAATGAAAAAATAGGTATCGCTTCTAAGTACACCCCAAAATCTTTTCTTTGCACACCTTTTCTTTCCATTTTTTTCTCTTCACCCACTCCTTACCTAAAATATCCCTCTTTATTTCCTTTCTCACTACACCCATCCCCTTATCCTCTCAATCCCCTTCTTATCCTCTTCTCTCTCTCCTTACATTCCAATCGAACCACATTCTCCCTCTCTCTACTTAGTTCCAACCAATCAAGTAGACATGAAATTTAGCGGCGAGAGTGGCAGCGGCGATAGAAAAAACATCCTAATGTCAACAATAGATCGGATCTCAACATAGAAAGACCAGATTTTGCAAATAAATGATCAAAAGACAAAATCATATCAAAAACCCAAATCTAGGTAAGTTTAGCCAAAATCTTTACAAAAATTTCTTTTATGCACGATTTAATGCTACAAAATTGCAAAGTACCGTATGTTTTCAAGTTTCCCTCAAAATTTTTGAAATTTTTCTAGTTTTTTTTGTTTTTATTTTTTTCTTATTTATTTTCCAGAACGTCTCTATTTGGCCTTGCTGGTCCAAACAAAAGTTTTCGGAAAAAAATCAAAAAATTTTGCTATGACTTTTTTTTTCAGGAGAAATTGTTGTAAATATTTAGTATTATCTACTAATGTATGAATATGTTATATGACAGATATGAATGTTGGCAACTCTTGTCATACTCGTGTCCCACCAACGACATTAACCAGAAGAAATCGCTCTAGCCAAATGTCAAGAGTGGCCACATAACCATCAATGTCTCAGAGTTACATTGACGAGACACAACAATATTTATACACTGAAAACTATGAAGAGATTAATGAGTCATTAAACATTCTTGGAGCTTTAGAAGGCCCTTCATTGCTAGTGAGCTTCAAGACACACATTGTTGCAGCAATCCAAAATCATCAAGTATTAAATATTGGTTGTTTTTATTTATTACAATTATGTATGTCGATAATTTCCAATATTATATTTATTACTTTTATTAATATTGTTTGTTTTTATAATATGAGAGGGAACCTTTAAAATGCATGTCCCACACACAAATAATAAAAGAATGGGTATTGGAGGATCCCGATGTACCGAACAAGATTTTGAGAAGATTGATTGCTGCATTTGGTCTCTCTCTATTGATTTCAGCATCCTACTAATTCGTTAATAAGGTAATGGTGTCGACATTTGTGGAAAGATGGTATCAAGAGACCAACACTTTCTATATGTCTTTTGGGGAGATGACCATTATTCTAGACGACACCTTGACTCTCATAAGGATTCCTGTCATTAGTAGGTCTATCTCATTACGCATCAAGAGGCTATCAGATAGAGATGCGATCATCTAATTGGTTAGTGAGTTGGGAGTCTCGATTAAGCAAGTGACGGAGGAGCTTGTAAGTGTTCAGGGTCAGTATATGCAGATGGAGTGTTTGAGGGATTTGTTTAGTCAAGTTACTGACTTCAGTGATGGGGCCTAGATTGAGTGTGCAACTAGGGCATATTTGTTATTTTTATTGGTTTGTACATTATTCTGTGACAAGTCCCGACATGGGTGCCTGTGATGTATCTGAGGCTATTGAGTGATCTGGAGGCAGTAGAAGAGTATGCATGGGGTGTTGTAGCCTTAGCTTATCTTTGTCACCAGTTGGAAATTGTGAGTCGAGTTGGTGTTTGACAGATGGCAGGGTACATCACACTACTCGAGGGATGGATATATGAGCATTTTTCCTACTTCGCACCTCATCGTAACATATATTACAGATTGTACGAACTGCAGGTGAATAGATGGACCCTCAAAAAGAGACTAAGCTGCTTGGGGATAATTTGCAGGTCTTGCAGGAGGCTATTGACGAATTAAACGTTAATGAAATATTACATTAAACTTACGTTTGCTTACTTAAGTTATGTAGATCTTTACTTATATAGATTTAACTATTAGCTTGACTACTTAATTGATGTTCATTTGAACTTTTTTTTTACAGGTGAACTAGACCACATATAATGACAATCGGTACCATTATCCATTTCTTGATATTACATTCTATCATGGTCTGCTAAAGTGCCTTGATGTGGTAGAACCATATTATCCGGACAGGGTGCTAAGGTAATTCAGTTGGGTCTAGTACAATCCTCTCCCTCCATTATCCTCACATCGAGTTGTCTGCGGTGCCATATCTGCACAGTATCGGGTTAACTATGCGTACATTCATCAAATCTAACAAGTGTGGAGTAGCCACGTGCTATGCCCTGGGGAGCTATCCACTCCGGTTTCTTATCTTGGGGAGTGTACCTTAGATTACATGGAGTAGTATGCACGTGTGTCCCACCTGTCCGTGCAGAATCTCGAGCATCAATCCACCTATGCGGGCTAGTCCTCCTAGAGTAACGCACTTTCGATGTCAGTTGATCTACGTGTTAGGCTTGCATTAGGCTTTCTTCAGCTTATCGTTGTGTGTGGTCTCGATGAGACTTGAGAGAACATGCTCACTATACTCTAGTAGGTTTAGTAGTTGTTTAGGGAGATTGTTATCGATCCAGCATATGCCTCCGATGCTTTCGCTGCTCCTGATGTTCCTACTACTAGTAGTTGCCTCACATTCTTTCATAAGCGCCATAGGAACTGGCTGTAGAGAGGAGAGAGAGAGAGAGCAAGAGAGGACATGTATTTTTATTTAATTTTATGATGAAACATTTATTACAATTTTTTTTTTTTTGCTGAAAAATGAGAACTTTTCTACAAAAAAAAACTTAAATATACATTGAGAAACCACCAGAAATACAATATGACCCTGTCACTTAATACAATATATCTCTATTATCAAAAACAAATTACAAGAGTAATTATTGGCTTTTTTTAGGAACCACCAGACATTAGTTTCTTAATGACAATGACAAAACCATTTCTCCGCCCAACATTGGTTGCCCACTTACATAATGTTGCAATTGGAGCATCACAACAAAAAGGATCAATATACACATTCTTAAAATAAATAAATAAACAGGTCTGTTCATTCTTGCTAGTTTGAACAAATGCCTTTTATTTGTATCTGCAGGTCCGAACAAAAAACCTTATGTTTGGACTTGCAGGGATTGTTTGACCTTGTATAACTGAACTGAACACAAAAAAAAGGAAGCTTTGAAACCATAAAAAAATTACCGTGGAATGGTTTTCTTGCTCTTGTTCGACTATTTGATGATCCATTGAGCAATTACTATGGTTTAAAACAACAATGAGGATGGAAAGAAGGGTTTGATCTTGGAAAAAGAGAGAGTGGTTATGGGGTGAGAGTGGAGGTGGAGAGTTTGAGGGTGGAAGAGGAGGTGGGGTGTGGAAAGAAATTTGATTTTTTGTTTTGGGTTAGAAAGGTAATTTTAAACATGGGCATTAGTTGAAATTTTGAAAATTTTTAAAAAAAGAGTGTGAAGAGAAAATTTTTGAGGTTTATTTAGAAGCTCCCCCAAAAAAATGGGGTTTAGAGGGTTGGAACCATAAAAAGTGTTGAAATGAACATTTAATCTTTATTTAAGAGACATCAAATTCAAAAGAAAAAAAAATCACATGTCAACGTGTGATGTGGGGACATGGAGGATCAACAAACTTGGATGTACCAGATCCTTTTCCTATCCAAAATCCCTCTATTATTTTCTTCTTTTTTGAGAAAGGGTGTTTTATCCAAGAGGTAATGTTCACCCCCTCACAGGGGTGTGTGGGCCTCATACACTTGTGTGGGACCACACCACCCTCTTAGGGGGTGAACATACATCACTACATCCAGGATAAAACATCCTTTTGGTCTTTTTTTAGGGAAAGGATTTTGTCTTCAGGATGGTGTCCAGGACACCAGGGGATGTCATATGAAATAAAACGGGTGGGTGATTTTGAATATGGAATATGCATTTTATTTCATATAACGGCCCTAGTGTCTGGGACACCAAATCTTGGACAGAAACATCATTTCCCTTTTTTTAACTTCTTTTTGGTAAAAAGAGGAATCATATTAAAGGGATGAGAAGTTTTTTAAAAATAAAAATGGTAACTTTCGTAAAGTTACAAAATGAAGTGTTCATTTTGGGCAGATCCCGCACAACTAAGGTGGAGGGGAAAGCAATGTTGAAACTATGTTAGCTGGAGAACAGTTTTGTTTGTGGTTCTCCTGATATGAGAACTCCTCAAAACTTTGGCAACTTAGTTTTATAATTTATTAGACATTGCCTAATACTCGATGGTGTCTTTTTTAAATGACATTTCGAGGGAATCTCCTTCAACTTGGAGCTTCTTTATTCGTAAAACTTTGGCTGTCTGAAGGACAATAAGCTAGGCCTCAGATGAGGACAGTTGAGAGGAGGCTAAAGGCTTCTTGTCAACTCTTGCTATGACAAGTCTGCCTAACTTATCATGAACGATGGCTCCTAAGCTTGCCACTCTTTTTTGTCGATATTGCACCATTAAAATTGAGCTTCACAACCCCTTGGACTGGAGGACACTCCATCTATGATATTCATCTTTCTTCTTCCTCACTTCAAGAGGACGATTGACGGTCTCCAAGTCCTATTGAGAGGCCCATCATTAAATATTAACTCATTTCCACTTTTCCAAATAAAGCAACAATTGATAGTTATTGATTTTAGGGATTTTTTCCAATTCGATTCAATATTTAGGCAAAATTGCCAAATAATGAGGTAAATTTAATTAGTGGCCAAATTGGTTTTCTAAGGATTAAAATTGGAAAGAATGAGATTCATAAATTTAAAATTTTCCTTTTATACCCCTAACCCACAAATCTATTTCTATCCAATTCCCTTTCCTACTCCATCTCTATTCTCTTTCCTATTCTATCTTTTCTGATTTAGTAACTGTTCTCTATATCTCATCAGCTCCACTCCCGGTTTCCTGAATTTGTATAGAAACTTCACAGACGTTTTGGAGGTGAAGATGGGTTTTGAATCAAGTCTGACATGAATGTCCAAGACTTTACCAATTTAGCAACTTGGCATCTTCAAGATTTATTTTTACATTAGTGAGTATTGAGATGATGTTTTTAGAGCTTAATGAATGAAAAACTCATGCTGCTTTGGCTTTTTGATGTGGTGCCATTGTCATGTTCTTATTTGAAGGTTCTGATACCATTGAGAACCTTTAGGTGCTGATTGTTAGAACCAGTCCAAGAAGGCAATAACAAAAATATATGAGAATGGGATTCGGTTTCTTATTTTATCATATAATCGATTTAGGGTTAAAAAAAGTAATTAAACATCACCAAAACCCGAATTGGCCACTAAATAATTTTACCTCATTATTTGGCAATTTTGCCAAAATGTTGAACTGATTTGGGAAAAATCCCTTAATTTTATACTTTTTTCTCTTTATTTCTAATTATAGGTAATTTAAAGTTTTAAACCACTAGGAGATGCAGGATTTCATGTTTATTCTTAAAAATAGCATTGAGGCTACTCATATTTTAGTTTCCATCAAGCAACTAAATAATCAATGAGAAGTGGATTCTTGGCTTAATTTACATCTAGGACATAAAGGGTCTGTTTCTATGTTCTTTTTATTAAGTTTCCCTTTAACTTAATAAGCCTCCTTGCATGCCCTCCAAGTCTCTCTATTATGATTATGATTTATCTGCCTTAAAGCATAACATGAATGCATCCACCATAAAGAATTGATATCTGGATGCCCCATAGCCCCTAACTTGTTTCTTTTAGTCTGTTTTCCATGTGCGAGTTGGGTTGGGATGGTCGAATCTTAATATCATGGTACTAAACCTTTGAATTTATTCTGTAACAGTATAATTAGTTA
The DNA here is from genome assembly GCA_025762735.1 of Platanus orientalis. Lineage (NCBI taxonomy): Eukaryota > Viridiplantae > Streptophyta > Magnoliopsida > Proteales > Platanaceae > Platanus > Platanus orientalis. The sequence continues at coordinate 6,171 of JAOXJP010055565.1, read as the reverse complement.
GGCTGCGTTTGGCAGCCACCTGTAATACAATCATTTCATTTGAGTTTCCCAAGCTTTTGTAGCCACAATGGAATTGTTATGCAATGAAACCATTCAGATTTGCATCGGCTTGTGTCTGATACCATTAATCATTTCATTTTATAGAAAAACCTGAGATGACTTCGTTTCTAATTGTAGTTAACAAATCAGTATAAATTTAAATTAGTTCATTTCAAATCATCACCTCACGGCTATAAATGCTTTGGAAACTCAAATGAAATGATTACATTTCAGGTGACTACCAAGCAGGCTATTAGGGAATGGTATTACTCAAAAACAAATAAAAAAAAGTTAAAGCCATTTCGGAATATACGTAGGATACATAATCAATTATTGGCAATGGCCAACTAACTCATCAATTTGAAATTGTATTAATGCTCCCTTGCCCATGTGGTCATGGCAATACCTCTCTGGGAGATAGATCATGAGTCCCATCCCGTCTGGCAACATTTCACAATTTGTTGATTGACGTATACGTCTCCCATTTATGGTGCACACCATGCACTCTGATGCCATAGTTAATGGGCCCAGGTGACCTTCCCAAAAATAAATTCGACTTGTTTACCTCATTCATGATTAGGAGTGTTCCATGGCAAAAACTTCAGTAAGGATATTGATGCTATATTGCCAAATATTCCAAGAGAAACCTCTTTAGTGAAAGTGTAAGTGTTGTTTAGAAAGCAAGTATGGATAATAAGTATATCACCAAATATTCCAAGATCGAATTTGGTGAGCGTACGAGTGTTATTTGGAAACTAAATACAGAAAATAAGTCTTTTTTTTTGGGGGGGGGCATAATAGGATAACATGTCAAATGAGCTTTAGATAAGGCTTTGAGGCCTATTTATTGTTACTAAAAAGAAAGATTGGTGTAGCAAGATTCCAACAGAAGCCTAAATTAGAGGTTGTTAATTATTCAACTATCATTGGTGAGAGAAAGAAAAAAAAAGACTACATAAAGGAATGATGAGAACTCACACTAGGTTGTAAGATTGAGAATGAGTCAACTTGCTAGGGAAAGAGAAATTTTGTTTGCTCTCTAGTTCCACTACTACATTGATTTATTGTAGGTGGTCGACTACCTAGTTTCATATGTATTCTCAAGTTATTTGTTTAAGGTTGTTCTACTCACTATCTTGAGATTAATAAAAGATCATTATATTTGAATGAAACCAATCATTCCTCCTAGAATGAATTTGAAAGTGGCATTTATAGCCAATCCCAAAGTGATATAATGTCTTCTTTTTTTTGTGTGGTAGAAAACTACTTTTATTAATTAAAAGTTTGTGATATTTCATCATATTTTTAGGTGAGCTAACATGTCAATGATGAAAAAACCCCGAGGGATAGCGCAGTAGTTGGCTAGGATCATGCCTTAGGAAGTGGAAGTCCTAAGTTCGAAACCTATCCCCTTGGGGCCACTTGCTAGGGCATAAAAAAATCGATTTTCCTGGTGCGTGGGAGAGGCAGAGAGTTCATGTGCTCCGAGAACTTATTCAAGTGCTCTAAGAGACCTGGATACCCGGTATCAAAACAAAAAAAAAATGTTGATGATGATGAAAAGTTAGTTTATAAGATTAATGCCAAAATAGTTTTTTACTTATTTTAACTTACTATAGGATCCTCATGAATTCATAATCTATTTTTATAGGACTTGAGTAAATATTATATATATCACAAAAACTAAAGAGATAATTTTTTAGGAAGATATTGAAGACTTTGTTGAACATCCACCAAACCACCTACCTGTGTGGCCTCCTCTTCATTCACCATTCTTTCTTCAACAAGGGTGGTTCACATGGGATAAAACTAATTAATTTCTTTCTCCTGATCCCATGTTCAAAACTCAAATCCCTATAGAGAAAAACCCTCCCAATGTCCTAACATAAACAAAAGAAAAATAATAACAAAAAAGAGTTTTTCTATCTATATTCTCTATTAGAAACCCCTAAGATTAAACCTTTTATAGAATTTTGGCAACCATAATAAAAGGGGCATATGTGGTGGGATCTTAAGGTATTATTTTCTCTAGTAATGAGAAACTTCCAATTCTAGCTTGAATTGAACTTGCAAAATCCAATTGTAACTGGATATCCTTGTTCTCCTTATTTGAAACTAATTGAATTTTTCACTAATAACAATATACCCATCAGTACATTGCAACTAAACCTCTTAAGTTTAGGAATGTACAAGTTCTTGTAGTTTATTTCACAAACCAATCCTCCCATCATCAATATTGCATATAAGTTTGTAAGATCAGGCAAAATCATCATTGTCACCTCCCTAGTGTATATAATGCTTTATGCATTATCTTCATTGTCATTTGGACTCCCAAAACATTTAAAAACTTTTGTTTTATAAAATATATTAATCCATATTAAACAAATTGATAAATCTTCTTATCAAATACCTTGATCATGGATTTTTGAAGTGCAACACATTAAAGTGATCATCTAGGTATTTCTTTGTAATCAAGAGCAGTGAATTTCATGTTTAGCATTTATGTGTCCCACATGTTATTTTATGTAACCCGATGCACTGGTATTTAGCCCTTGATTAGACAAACATCCTTTGGTAGAATCAAAGTTATGCAGATCACACATACAAAAATATAGACTCCTCATGTCACAAGATGATTTCTCAACTACATGAGAGCATCTCTAAACCCAATGGTGTTCATGTACTTAGAGTGTTTTAGTCATTTCCAATTCACAATGTGTATTTCTTATACACACCCACATGTTTGCCAAGTGTCCAACACTAGTATTTTAGATATATTACCATACGTTGTAGACAATATAACACATGTCAATACATGCCAGTTATGTTATAGTGTGACACCCAATCATCATCTATTACTGATAAAAATTTAAAGCATAAGGTATGAAAATTATGTATTTTCTATTAGTGATCGAATATCATTATCATGGGCATTCTATAATAATGCCCAAGGGTCCAATGTCATCTCCATATATGATATGAAATAACATACCCCCATAAAATCCATTCACATGTAAAAGTAAAACCAATGCATTATTTAATAATTAAATCATTATAATATTAATTGGCTTTTGAAGGCATACATATCTAAAAAAGGGTAACTGGATCCCCCCATGTTTAACATGTATTGCACCTAGTATGGAAGACCTATTATTCATCCAAAAATCGAGTCTCATGAGTCCATAATGAGTTAAACAAGAAAATCAATTGCTTGGTTTTGACTATTGGAGTCCTTGATACCCATTACGGACATAGACTTTATACATGACTTTCCTAAAAAGCCCAATTCTTGTGTTTCCATGCCTACATTCTCTCAAATCACTCTCAATTAGGAAGTTGTTCACTTTAGCATATGGCTAACAAGACATACCAACCTTTCAAGAGAAAGGCAACTAGGGCTATACCTTATTTGAGAGGTACAAATTTGGCTTGCCTATTGCGGGATGTTAACATCCTGTCATGAAATTAGATCCCTAAGTTTAAGACCGTGCAACACTCACACTACAAACCTCTTCATAGATGAGTTACTCTAATTCTTTTCTAGCATAGAGCATAAAACAAGCTATGAACACACTTCAAAAAATAACGAAAGAATAAAGTTTATATAATTCTCAAGGACTTGAGTGCTTCAAATGTCTAAGAATTTGACGTACCTCCCAAGTGAGGATTGCTCCTCCTTATATATAACTCTCTATGTACAACGAATGACTAAGATCACATCAATAGCTAGTAACCTTTTAAGGACTCCAAATACTCTATACTTCTCATACCTAGAATTCTCTAAAAGCTTCCATTATCTTGTAGAGACTCCCACACTTTGCTAGACCATAATAAGATTACAAATAGTATACAACAATTACAAGATTGTTGTAATGCCACTTCACTATTAGTATTGATGTACATAACATACACCTATGCCACTTCACTATTAGTGGTACTGGAATGTCTAATGCCAATGGTGCAAGGCACCAAAAAAGTGTTTTGGGTTAGAGTTGTTGAAGTCATGGATAGATGATTCCCGGGGTGCAAAGTTCTTGTACTTGGATCAGCCAATTACTAAAGCACCTACGACATGAGGCATTAGATAAGCATTTTAGGGAGACAAACATTCAACTCTAGTAAATAGCATAGATGTCGGCATCTAAGATGTGAGGTGTTGGATGATAGAACAATACTCTTATTGGCTAGTCGGTGGAGTATGCAATGTGTTGATTAGATAATCGATGCTGCAAGGCACCAAAAATGTGTCTAGGTTAGATAATATATGAAGTTTCCTTGGTTTTTGGCATAGTTTGTTGAAATATGATAAGTATATTAACTCATCCCTCTCCTATCACCTTAGGGTTTTAGGAGGGATAGTTAATTGCTTTACGTAAGATGGCATCAGAGCAGGTTTTAGGTTGCAAGTTCAAATCCCCCTGTGAACACAAATATTCTCCCGGGCCTTGCACCTAGTTCCCCCCGATAATTGTCCAGGAGTGTCCCTTCTAAGGGGAAGTGTTGAAATATGATAAGTATATTAACTCATCCCTCTCTTATCACCTTAAGGTTTTAGGAGAGACGGTTAATTACTTTATTTAAGATAGTTGGAGTCTTGATGGCTTAGGTTGTGTTCAACAACCGTTATTTGATAGAATTTTGTGATTCTTTTGTTTCACATACTAGGTTTGTAATAGAATTGCATTTGGAAATACATAATCACTCCAAAAAAAACTCTATATAGCTACTTTGGATGAATTTTTTTGGAGGGATAAAATGTCACTCCAAAAGATATTTCTTATAGTCACTTGGATAGGTTTTTTTAAAGAAATAAAAATTCATTCCGAAATTCAAGTCCAAAGAATGCAGAATTAACATATACTACAACTTTTGAAGAAAAGGGTTGCCAAATGCAACCCTAGGCATCGTGTGGGGAAACATTCTTGTGCTTGTGTGGACTTAAGACTAAATGTAAAGAAAACATTTCTCATATAAATATTTCTTATAAAACCTATATTCTTATTTTCCTTTTTGGTAAGTATGCCCCATTTATATTTTTGAACTTACAAGTGTAGACGCTATCTAATTGTCAACAGTAAAGTAAGAAAAATATATGTAAATATACATAGGCATGATATTAGTTGGATTTATATCTAACTGTTGTCAATTGGATACCTACATTATTTTTTAAATCATTTATTGATTATTACAATAAGAGTATTAAGAACATAAACCATGGAAGTAACTCATGTTGCTGAGCAAATTCACCCAACAATTTTTTAACTCAAAACAATTCCCCATACTATAAAATCATACTCATATCTCCCCCGTTCCTAAGAAGGATGTTTCTTAGTAAATAACTAATTTTAAACCTTTTTTTACTCTAGAATGTTATGCATAAAATCATAGAAATTTTGTTGACAAATCAAATTATGCCACTTTTAAATTGTCTTATCTCATCTCGGTATAGTATTTTTATTATTGGGAGACAGATATCATGATAGCACAATCATAGCTCAGTATGAAAAATCTTTTATACATTTTCACCGTAATGTGGAGGTACAAAATAGGAGGAACTTGTTGCTCATATAGGAATCCAATGGATAAAGAAATAGGATAAATAAATAGGGGCCATTATTGCTTGATAAATCAAAGTAGAGTACCTTTGTTTTATGGAGAACAAGTTAAGACCAAGCTCAAGGGGTGGAAAGATAGAATTTTATGTCACGTGTAGATGCATACAATTTACACAAATTGTAAATAAGTGCGTACACCCTTACAAATGTATACAAAAAGCAAAAAAAAAAAATCATGTATGGGCCTCACACCGATAAAGCAAGCCCAAATACATGGACAAATCCATTAGGCCTGGTTTGGGTTTTAAATAATAACCCATAAGACCAACAAATCCACTTGTTTTAGCCCATTAGCAAGCCCAAACAGTTTGCATGGGACCCACATGAGAGAGATTTGAATAAAATCAAATCTAGATTCTCTTGGGTAAATAAGGAAGGTTATGTCACTTATGGAATACAAATATTTCATAAATTGCACTTCTCTCCAAACAAGGAATGTACAATCACTCTTTTAGACTAAAATGGGTAAGAGCATCCAATCAACACCCAATCAAGGGTTTGACAAGATTTTAACCCT
>JAOXJP010055554.1:0-15848 GCA_025762735.1 Platanus orientalis | reverse complement strand
GTGTATGGCTAAAAGGGGTAGTGCTAAGGTCTTCACCTCTCATTTGGAATATTCTAAATGAGGGGTGTAGGGTTTAAAAATTGTTTTAGGGGTATTTTGATAAATACAGGTAATTTTTGAAAAAAGTAAGGATTGCTTTTTTTGGATTTTTTCCCTGCACTGTCTGTGTCTATTTTTTGGGTTCTATAGCTCTTGGATTTTCAAAGTTTATAAGTTTTTTGTATCTCCCGGACATCCTGGTCACAACGAAGCTGACGGAATCAGAATCGAATATGGGCAAATGGGTCAAAATTGGCTTTAGATGTACCCATATTGGCTCGCACCAATGAAAGAAGGGTAAGAAGGTAAAATTGATTTTCGACATCTTCATATAAAAGATAGCCTTTGAGATTTGTGAGCCATAGGCTCTGACTGTGTATTAATTAAATCCCGAGCTGAAAGTTATGCTCCAAGCCCTGAATTATCCTAGGACAAACACCACTTGGATCTGTGATTGGTTTTTTCTGGGTTCGAATGGAGAGTGTTTGCAATTATGGTTGTTTAAGCTTTGGACTTGTGGTGCCCTAGGGCCTGACAGGCAGAGAATTTGATCCTTGGTGAATTTTTGGGAGATTTCTAAACTATGGTCATTTGATTGAGAAACATGCCCTAGGTTGGTGAAGAATTGAGTTGATAAGCGGTGTAGGGTTTCTTTATTAGGGCATTTATCGAAGATCTCAAAAAAAACAAAGAAAATAAGCCTGACCTTGATGGATTTGGACTTTCAGAGAGTTTTTGGGGGCTCACCGAGTGTCCATGGCTGATACAAGTATGTTATACTTTTGGGACGAATTTGGGTAATTAGGGGGTTTTGTGCCCTTTAGGGATTTTCTTGGGTAGATTTAGGGCTTATAAGGGTATGGCCACTGATTGGTTGAGTTTCTGACTTGTATCGAGTGTCCAGGGTTTTTCCGAAAGTCTGATTTTAGGAAAAATGATGTATTTTGAGGGTGTAAGGGTAAAATAGTAGTTTTCTTACCTTTTTGTACCCCAATATAGGAATGTTGATGAGGGTTGGAGAATCTTAAAAAAAATGAGCTCTACAGCTTGTGGTTTGAGATTTTTAGAGGTGTAGGGGCAAAATGGTTATTTTTCAGCCTTCTGGGATTTTGATGCTGGAAGCCTTGCGAAAGTTGCTAAGACCTAGATGCTTCCCCTGTAGAGAGCATTTTGGAGAGTTGTGGAGAAAATGGGTTCAAATAGTTTTAATTTGAGCTTTTGAGGGTACAAGGGTAAGATGGTAATTTTCTAGCCTTTCGATACTTCAATGTGGGAAGGCTTGTGAAGGTTGAAAAATTCAAGATGTCTTTGTTATAGAAAATATGTCAGAAAGTGGGGTTTGATTAGGCTTGATTTGAGTTTTTGAAGGTATAGGGGTAGGATGATAATTTGATAGTCTTTCGATGCTTCAATGGGAGAAAGCTTATGAAGGTTGATGAATTCAAGATGTCTTTGTTGATGTAGAGAAGTTGGGAAGTGGAATTTGATTGGGTTTGATTCAGGCTTCTGAAGGTGTGGGGGTAAGATGGTAATTTGCTAGCATTTTGATGTTTCGATGTGGGAAGGCTTATGAAGGTTGGCAAATTCAAAATGATGATGATTTAGCAACCAGAATGTCCATTGAGAATGCCTACCTATTCAAAGTTCAGGGGTGTCTAGATCTTGGTTCTATCCCATGCTATAATGAAACCATTTGACTCCATTTATAGACCTGAGTCAAATTCAGGTGCTGGAGTGAATTTTGGGCGTTAGGCCTAGGCTTAAAAAATTATTTTTTATTTATTTTGTTTAAGTGTGAGTCCACCCTAGGGTTAGTGTAAAGACCCAGGAGAAATCCCACCCCTCTGAGCCCCACTTTGGTGGCTCAAAAATCCAAGTTGGTTGCTAGTTTAGCACCCAACGCCCGAATGTTCCTTGAATTAAAATTCAGGCATTGAACAAACGAGTGTTAGATCAAAAAATAGGCGTTAGGGCTGCAACAAATAACTATGTGGCCCACTTCCGAAGATCATATCTCCACATGGCATATACCTAGGACCCCTGGGGCTCCACAGGACAACCCCAAAAGACTTCCCTTATCCCAATCTATGGGTTCCACAGTGTTGGGACCCACTAAACCAACCTAACAGATAGCACAAAGAAGCTGACCTGATCAGCTTTCCCAACCCCTGATCTTCACCCTGAATTAAAATTCAGGCATTGTAAAAACGGGCATTAAGGTAGGTAAAATACGGCCATTAAGCCTGTAAGACAAAAAAAATTTCCTTTTACTTTCCCTTCCATTAGGGTTATCACTTAACCCTAAAGAACCAATAAGTGAGCCAATTAGAGGGGTCTACCATCCCTCTAAAGACCTAACCCATGAGGGGTCTCCTACAACTAGAATAGGACAAAATAAAGGATAGTTTCTGGACTATTCATAAGCCAACGCCCGATATTTATCCTGAATTAAATTCAGATGTTGGAAAATGGGCGTTAGGAGTAAAAACGGGCATTAAGCCTGAAAAAAATCCTTCAAGCTTTCAATTCAACTTTAACAAAGCTTGGGCATAAACATGAGATTAAGACCTGTATGAATGGGATAAGCCACCCTAAAAAGGTGGGTATTTAGGGTGCCTAACACCTTCCCCAAGTGCAACCATACAACTTACTCTAAATCTTAAGAACTTAGACTAGTATTACGAGTTAAACCTCTAGACGTTTGGGTCTAGACTTCTTCTCTTCCCCTGAAGAGGAGAACTGATGTCCAATTCCATCGGTTAACCCTGAGTTGATGGTGACACCAAGTAAAGCCTAACCTTCATATGAAAGGGGTTAGTGACCTTTCACACACTGATATCATGTGCCGAAGAGTGGGCCCGAAAACCACGGGCGGACTGGGGAATTTGAACCCCTCCCAAACACCGATGTCCACAAAATGGCAACTCTGTTGGGGATATGTTTAATCTCCATATGTACAAGTCTTAATTTATGTCAAATACATGCTTTAACATGTCTACCTACTTTCTCATGTGTCTACTTGCTTTTTCACATGTCTACTTGCTTTGGATTGGACTTAGGTCACTCCATTAGTTAGTTAGGATAACACTCCATCTTTAACATTTACTCCAAATTGCCATGCATAGGATAGAAAACATGCTCACATAGCTTAAGGGCAGCTTGAATTAGTTAGTAGGACCCAAACTCACATCTGGACAACTTGTATATAACACATCTTTGTTATTTTATACTTTGCACAAAATGAGTCCTAGGATATGACATTGCACCAATACATCACTTGCATTTTACCCTACCTAGGTCATTACCCACCAATGGACTGACATTGGATCACCACATAGGATGGAAACAATGTCTGAGCAGTTGCTGCAATGTCAGCATCGCCATTCCGATTTACCCAAGCCAGTTATCATCTCACGATCTAATCTTTTTCGGGGAGGTGTTTCAACTGGTACACATTATCTTATAGAATCTCAAAGAAACATGCATATTTAGTTATTTTCAGGTCAGAGTTACTTAGGTTACACTCAATAGCTTAGAGGTCTAGCTTTAGGCTTACTTGCTGTGATTTTGATTAATTGCTTGCATGATTGATTAAAAAGAACCAGGAATTCATGTTCGACTTTATAAAATTAGTCCAAATTATTTTTTTAGATAATTAGGTCCTGATTTTACCTTCTTGTCTAAATTTGAATATCTCTCACCCCTTTTGCATAATATATGTAACACAATAACACAATAACATTCCACAAGTAAATCAAATCATGAGAAAGCAAAGAAAATGAATAAAAGCCACCCTCAAGTGACTAAAATATATAACCAATCTGAGTTACAACATCCTCCAAGTAAACAAAATAAAAATCTCAAAACATGTTTAAAGGGTAAACATGTACAACCCATCAACCAAAAAATGTTTAATTACACCCCCACAATGAATAAAGAAGAAAAATCAAAAAAAGAGGAAAGTCCAGTCTCCAATCACTCATCAAATCTGTTGCCCACATAGTCCATTTCCCCTTCCAGCCCATCTTCTTCTTCCTAGAGTAGCCTTTGCCCCAGCAACAGGCCGTAATGCCACAAACCCCAAGGACATCAGGTCTCTTCTCCAAAGGACTCTCATTAACCTGTAGGGGAGCCACTGTCACCGCACCACTAGGCACCAATGCTGTCTGCACCTCAGGCTCCCTCCCAGTCTCAGACTCTCTCATGGTCTACTCCCTCCTAGTCTCGGTCTCTCCTATGGGCTGCTCTCTCTCGGGCTGTTCTCTCTCAGGGTGCTCCCCTCAGTCTACCCTCCCCCTAGTTGCTCTACCTCGAGCTCAATAGAGGGCATCTCGGTGTCTTCAACAACACCTTCTATCTCCCCTCAGATGGGGATTTGCCTCTGTAACTATAAAACAAGGAAATGCACATGTCAAAACCCATAAAAATTAATAATGTGTTAAAAAAACAAACAACAAGACAAAACAAGAAGTTGTGATGGTATTACCTCCTCTACCTTGGCCCTATGACTGGCCTTTAAGGCCACAATCTCAATTAGGTGGGCTTTATGCTTTTTCCCCACTAGGGCAAAGCACCTTGCCAACTTCTGAAGGGTGCTGAGGTACACCTCCCTAGAAACTTGCATAAGTACACAAAACTTTGTCAAAAACACTAAAAGAAAGAAGGCGTGAATTTTCAAATGTATTTAAAACAAATCAAACCATACCTGAGTCATCCTCTTTAGGGGCACCCAACTCACAGGAAGCTCCACCCTTGGTTATAGCTCCTCTCCGACCCCACCCTCAAGGTTAGTCACTAGCATTACCTCGGGTATCATACCCACCAAATCAGGCTTGGCTAGTGGAACCCCCCTCTTTCTCCCTCATCGGACAGGAGGTGTTGGCTCATCTGCAGGTTGCACCTCAGCCGCCTGTTAAAATCAAACAAGTTAAATGTTGTCAAGAATTTCAAAAGAAACAAAGTAAATAAATAAATGTTTTTCTAGAACAAGAATAAAACAAACTACACTTACTGGAGGCTCGGTGGGTCTTCCTAAGGGCCCGCAAGTCTCGGTGGCCTACCACTCTCCCCTCTGTCAGTCACTCACTTGCCATCTATCACTCGAGGAGGTGAGTATGGGACTACAAACTCCTTTGCTCCTCCCCCAACCTGGCTCCAGCACCTCTCCCCGAGGTATATGGTGACCTCACCAAGGGACGCTAATACAACCCTCTAACGAGACCAACCCCAAGTTGAGGTTTAATCTTGGGCATCCTCCACCCCCAAGGCCCAATGAGTCCACGGGCGCCATTTCACTTGCACAAAACACATTAGAAGTTAGATGATGATTTACAAAAAAAATGAAATGAAATGAAGTTAAATGAATAAACCAAAGTATAGTGTACTTACTCGGTCAATGGTCAAGAGGTCCAACTTGCACCTAAAACCTGAGATGGATCTTTGGGTCCTGTGGTGGGTGTGGGTAATGTTCCACCTCACGCAAGGGAAGGGGAATACCTCCTCCCCTCTCCACTTGGGGGCCAAGGGAGGGAAGTGCTTATAGCACCACACTTGCAAGAGAAAATTAAAAACAAAATCATATAAAGAAAGCAAGTAAAAGATGACTACAAACAAAACAAAATTAGAAAAGAAAATGGGTCATACGTCCCATACGAAGCACAGCCCCATGAAAGAATGTGGGCCCTACCCAGATGGGATCTCGCTCATGTTCGAGTACATCCACCCGAGGGCAGACCTACCCTAATTCCACGTGGCCATGAGGCCTATCTCCTCTAAGGTTGGCAGTAAATAGAAGTAGACTCGATTGCTCTTCTTGCAAAAGATGGAGCGAGTCAGCATGTAGATCAGAAAGGCCCAGGTGGAGAACTTGATCTCCGCAGGTGAACTCTGATCTGTGACCCAGATGTAATCATTCTCGAACTAAGAAGGCTGGACACCCTTGGTACCCTTGTAGTAAGTCACAGGTTGCGGCCCTATGCATCGGGCCACTAAAGCCGGGTCAAAATCCTTCGAGCTCGGGGGAGGGGTATCGTCTATAGAGAGCCCCATCATCATGAAGAAGTCTATCGAGGGCATCCCGATCTCCCCCATCAGGAGGTGGAAGGTGAGTGTGATGGGAGACCACCTCTCCGCCAACACCATCAGGAGAGCCCAGTCAGTTGACACCACTAGTAAACTCAGAAAATTGCCAAAGCCCATGGCCTTCACTTGGGTCTGGACTTTGGAGCACATCCTCCCCCACAAGCTCAAGACTCTAGACCAAGAGCCATGGCACTGCATGTTCCCTCTAGCCTACAAATTAAAACATGTTAAAATATGTTAGAACAATGTTTAAGAACCAAAAGAATAAAAAACAAGTAAAAAAGAAGCAAAAATATGCAAAACAACAAATCTGTCTCTCAGGCCTAACACCCATTTTTTAGTACAATGCATATTTTTTAGTCCAACGCTCGTTTTTTAGGCCAATGCCTATTTTTTATTCCAACACCCATTTTTTCAATGCTTGTTTTCTAAATAGAGAAAAAATGGGCGTTACACCTTTAATTTAGGGCAGTGATTTTCGAGCATTGGAAAAACTGAAAACCACCATGGAAACTTTGAAAAACTACTCTAAAGCACTCCTAAATCAACTTTAAAGTAATCTAATTCCATTAAAGTGGTTTAAAACCTAAAAACATAATGTAATCAAAAGAAAAATGCAAAAAGAAATAAAAATATCAAATCAAAAGCAAAGTGTTCAAAGAAAATGAGAAACAATCAAAAACTCATAAAAAGTAAAAGGAAAAATTCAAAAATTAGTCAAAAACTCACCTTATCCACCACGGTGTTCTTCCATAAGGCCTTCTCTTGCACCGAGAGAAGTGGGAAGTGGCGACTTGATCCTCCTTGATTCATTGTTGATGATGAAGAACGATTTTTGTCAAAAAAAATGGAAAGGGAATGCTAGAAGACACTGTGGGAACCTCACCTACAGTTTGTAACTGAAAAAGCGAGCTTGAAACTTGAAAGAGACAAAAGACCCCACCGTGGGTCATTTAAACTCGTAACTGCTTTCAACGCCTGATCATGCTTTCAACGCCTGTGGTGTTAAGCTTAAAATTTGTAAAATGTTGTTTTTGTCTATAAAATGACATTCTTAACCCTGTGTTCATGCTTATGCTCATAGACATAGTTCACAAACCTGTACAATTGGATGCATACCCCACTGTCTCCATGAACTTCATAAATATCCTAATTGCCCTTCCTCCCAAAGACCAAGAAATCTAGAAAAGCCAAAGCCTGCTAGGGGCCACATTGACTTTAGCCCAAATCAACTTGGATTGGCCACTGATAGAGGTAGTTATATCTTTTTGAGACCTGACATCCATGGTTTTTCGCTTTGGAGAACAAGAACTTTCACCCACTATCGAGGAACTCTAAACTTTCCTAGATTGGGAACATTGTCTTGACATCTATGCCGCAATCCTAGCTTATAAGCCTAGCTACCTCAAAAACCTCCATGCATTGGACATCTCCAAAACCTCCCTCCCTAAGGAAGCTATTGAAAAATATTTACATTGCCCTTTCGACCTTTAATTGGAAAAAGGTTGAGAGAAAGTTGGCGACTTTGACAACCCAATCAAGTTCACAACATTCACTTTAGTTGTCCTCGAATAGCTTTTGCTATCACACAGGTACCACCACATCAATGGCGTCTTACTCAATGTCTTAGACTAGCATCTACTGAAGAAGACACTCGCACCTACGATCTCTTAAAGACTATCTCCAGTCTCTCACATTGTGCCCGACATCCCAAAGGTCAGTTATATGATTACCCTACTTTCTTACAAGCTTGGTTGTGGGAACATCTTTCCGTTCTTGCATCCTTTCCAGCTTATGTGTCACGGGATCTGACCCTAACACAGATCGACATTAGAAGTCGGCCCTTACCAAACAGGACAACCACATTGGGTTATCAGAATGCACTAGCTGCCATGCTCCCTGAATAGATCACCTAGCGCCTCAGGTGGCACAAAGCACGCTACCCACTTCTCGCTACTAAGGACTGCATATACATGGTTATCATGGGAATCTACCAAAGTAGTCCCTATGTACCAATACGAGTTCTTTGGCAATTTACACATAGGCAAGATCTCTTTGACTTCCCCATGGTCTTCAAAAATATATGCAAACTTGATCACCACACATCTAATCATACACGGTCCACATTAGCCGCTTTATGGGATAGCTCGCATACTGTAGTCTCAGGATATCCATAGCTAGTATCCATAAAAACATAAACCATGACACCTGCATATAAGCACTGACTTTCACATTAGCCTTTACCACAGCCTGCTACCCCTACACCGTCTGCTTCTTCGAACAAGAGGCCATTCACCGAATCAACATCTTTGTCATACACAGAGCCTTCTCATACTCAAATAGAGTACGAGCAAGCATTGACAGACTTAGCCAAGGAACAGGCCTTGCATGCCCAAACCAAGGCTGCCATAGAAGTTGACACGTTTTCTTACGGAGGCCGAGGTCTCATGTGAATGTACCCAACATTGGAATGAAACTTAAGCAGAGCTCATTCACTCCTTAAAGAGTGAGCTCAACGACAGTAAGACTTCCCAGAGGATTTGGGACTCGAGATGAAGCGTAGCAATGCTATGGCTTTTATATAGGATCAGTGGATACAGTCATGGATTCACAAGTTGAGAGACCAGATCTTATCCTTGGGTTATGAACTGGTGCCACCTCCACCACCCCTAGCAGTGCTTGATCTTTAGATTTCCATTTTATGATTGTCTTTTTAATGTATTGGGGTAAGTACCTCCTCTTTTTGTAATAATTTCTGATATGTATATATGGTACAAAGTTTTTTTTTTCAAAAACCTTATAGCTCATCAAAGGACATGAATTCACCTGTATGACACATGCACTTATAAAACACCTAGCTAGCAATTATAAATGAATATAGTAAATAAACCTTGCAAAATAATAACAATATACCTCTTTTCTTCCAATTCAGTTAAGCAAGCTGCAATTGCTCCCATAGAGATGTGACTGCAGAAGCAAAAGAAGGCACAACATAGTAAGGCGATGGCCGACAAATCAACACCTCCTCCTACAATAGGCATTTCACTTATCATCCTCTAGGAAGTATCTATAAGGAACACACCTATTGTTAGGACTAGTTCTGAAAATGCTCTCTCAAAAGGGTTCAAGTTAGAGGTGGAGCAGTTGATGGGGGACTTCATATCCTGGCATGGTTGGACCTCTGCCCCCAAAATCGGTCAACCCTCTTTGTCACCCCAAACCTCTTTACCATCTCTTAGCCAACCCAACACCAATGAGCAGCCTTAAATTCCTACCCTCACCGAGTTCGAGAAACTGATGCTCGAATATCTGATGAAGTGAGGGGGGCCTCACAGTCGGGGTACAGTATCTAAGCCACCACCACCTCCAAGTACTGTCGAGCAGGTTCTGCCTTATGGTCCACACAAATTCAAGGCCCCATCTATGTCACGGTGCCACTCCAAACCTTGACCTCCTATGTACAGTCGGAACACCGAACTTCCTTCGACCTTAAAGAGCAGTATGGGCCTTTGGTGTCAAGTAAAAAGGGAAAGGAAAAGGATGAAACTAGTGCATAGATAGCCAAGCTTACAGTAGAATTAGAACTGATGAAGGGGGGGAGTTCCCCATCTCTATGGACTTCGAGGATCTCTGCATCCACCCAAGAGGTGTATTAACACCAAACTTCCAAATACCAGATGTTGAGAAGTATGATGGCATCACCTTCCCCAGGATGCATTTGTGCATGTACTACAATGCTATGTTTCAATGGGGATAGGATGAGATGATCCTGGTTCAGATGTTTGGTCAAAGCCCAGAGAAGAATGAAGGAAAGTGGCTGGAAAATCAAGAGAAGAGCAGCATTAGTACATGAAGGGCCTCGACACGGCCATTCCTCAACCATTATAGATTCAACCTTGAGTTGCTACCTGCTAGAGAAGAGGTAGAAGGAATGAGGCCCATCATGGGAGAAAGTATCAGAGACTTTTCCTATAGATGGAGGTTGAAGACATCCAACCTAAAACACCCTCTGTTCGAGGAGGACATGATACTTTCATGAGGACGTTGGGCCCCACCTACCAACTGATGCTCCTGACCACGTCACAGACCAACTTTGCTGAAGTTGTCGACAATGCAACAAAAGTAGAGTTAGGCATCAAGGCAGGCTTGGTACTAGATACACTACTCACCTTTGTTAGTTCCTCCAAAACCGCAACCACCCGACTAGAAGCTAACTTTGTGTAGACTATTGAGGTTCCTCGACCCAGTCAGAACAGCGGTTATGTTCTGCCTCTGCCACTACCAACCCAAAGTTACCCAGTAGCCATGAACATCATTCCTCCTCAAACACAATAGTTCTACCAACCTACGTAACCGGGTGCGCCCGAAGAAGAAAAGAAGAAAAGAAAGTTCATCCCTCTACCCTACTCCTACAAATACATTATGGAGTACCCCATCAAGAAGAGATTACTGCAACTGATTGATCCAAAGCCCCCACCTTACCCTCTGCCCTACCGACACAACCAAGTAAAGCATTGTGAATACCATCAAACTCCAAGGCACACCCTCGACAGGTGTTTCCATTTAGAACACAATATCTAAGACCTGATCGATGAGGGTAAGGTATCATTTGATCCCACACCGGCCAATCCTCCACCAAATTCAAACATCATCCAAAACCCACTCCCCAACCACCAACCACCAAAGCAGGTCAACATGATCAGTCTCACCAGTAGCTAGTTCAATCCCTCCAACTACATCACCAAGATCTCAGAGCCCAAGAAAGTCTCTTTTTACCCGACACCAATCAAGTGTCGACCATAAACGGATACTTCCTAGAGCCCATTCCCCCTCTTAAATATGAACACTTGCTTGTGCCCATATGGGAAACAACCCCAAGTAGCCTAATGATAGTCCTCCCCCCCTAATGTAAACATATACGGGGAAGGTCCAGCAACTCATAACCCATTTGCCTTACCCCATATCATTCCACCACCCTCACTATATGCCCAACTCATCGACTTATCATCCCCTTGCCAAGTCATCAATATCCCCCCACCTACCAGAATCCAATACTTGCTGAACCGAATCCCCTTAAGCTATCTAGTTGGGGAAGTGGCAGATCCCGAACTTTCGAAAGACGAGTTGGATGAGCTCACAGCCTTTATTACTTGATTAGGTAGAGTCTCCAAGCCAGTCTCATATCTGTATCCCGAGGGTAAAGGGAAAGAGAAAATGATAGAAGAGGAAACAAAGACAAAGATACAAAAACAAACCAAAGAAGTAGAGGAAAAGAAAGAGAATAAGATTTTTTAGGCAACTATTCGGAAGTCTCACCTATTCTTGATTGAGCAATTATCCAAGACACCAGCACAGGTCTCCATCTTGGGCCTTCTATTGACATCAGAACAACACAGAGAGAGATTCTTGAGCATATGCAGAAAGTCCTTTGTGGATTCCTCAATCACACCGGACAGATTGGAAAACATGGTAGCCAGAGTATCCACGCCATGCGTCATCATATTCTCAGAAAATGAGATCCCTAAGGGCAACACGGTGCACAACAGAGCCATCTACATCATGGCATGCCACTCAGACATGTGTATCGCCCTTATCCTAGTAGACAATGGATCCGCATTGAATATCTATACCAAGGATACATTAGACACATTGGGAGTTCCTCCAGACTATGTGAAACCTAACCCATGTGATATACGGGCCTTCGATAATTAGGTCAGTCATGGCTAAAGAGAAGTGTTCATTCCCCTAGTGATAGAAGGGAGAATGTTTCAAGTTCAGTTTCAAGTGCTGAGCATAGCATCCTCCTTCACCATATTGTTTGGAAGACCGTGGATTCATTAAGTGGGTGTTGTCCCATCCACTCTCCACTAGAAGGTCAAGTTCATCATCAACGACAAAGTCATCATAGTACCAACAGATACAAATGTTATCACAATGATAGGGTAGAAAATACTCGGAGTCCGAAGTTTGCAAGCACCAAACACTTTCACCTCATACCAGTTTGAGGTTGTGCACATAGAAGAAGAAGTAATAAAACTAAAAAGGAAGGTTGAAATACTTCTATTGAAGTTCAAAATGATGGCCAAGATGAGGTTCTATCCAAACAAAGGCTTGGGCAAATACTCTCAAGGGAGAAAAAACCCTATTAAAGATATCAGAGTGCCATACAAAGTAGGCTTAGGGTTTAAACCATTGATCAAACACCTTCTCAAGAAGAATAGAAACAAGAAAGCTGACTGCAAGACTGCACAACATTTTGTATCATCTTCTAAACTCTCCAAGACCTATAATACCCTGCCAACTAATTCACCAGCTCAGACAATACCATCCAATCCCAACACATAACACATTCTAATAGAACTAGTCATAATCCCATCTCCAATCATCACTCAATATCCTACCTACCATCTTGAGGGTGTCCCTCATACCCGCATGTCAAGCTATAAGCCGTCCATCCCTGAGGTCGAGGAATGTTCAACCCCCAGCACCTCAAAACATAGGGAGGACAACCTAGCTCCACTAAGTCTACTCTCCCTCCCCGATGATGTTAGAGAAGCACTCCAATCAGTAATTGTGAGCGGAGAGTTAGATTTAGGTGAGCTTGACCCTGACCAGGTCAACATGTCAGAGACATGGGTACCCAGAGAAGCCGCAGAGTAGAGCTAACAAGCCAACTTCATATCAGCAGAGGATGAACACTAGGCGCTGGATTGATTGATTGAGAAAAGAGGTCAGGGAGAGCCGACCATTCTACTCTAGTTTATGTTTTCAAAAAGATTTTTAGTTTTCTCTTTGCACTCTTTTGCCAGAAGAACTACGTAGACTTGATCCCTAATGACTCATGAATTGTCGAAACATTCAACCAATGCACTTATAAGGGGTATGTAGGCAACCTGAGACACAACTTTAGGCCCAGTCACTTTTTGATAGAAAATAAATTCTTTTGTTTCTCTACCCTTGTAAATCAAAGAACTACGCGCAGCTTGATCTTGACAGATCAATGTTTTCTAAAGCACTTATGCTAAAAGTCAACTATGTAGGCAACCTAAGAATTAACTTCAGGCTCAGCTACTTTAAAAAAATGTATATTTGGTCCACCCTAAGACCAGAACTACACGTAACTTGATCTCGGCTAAACAAGCTTTACTAGGCTTGTGATTAGCATGAACATTGGGCATGTAGGCAACTTAGAGCTGATTCCAAGTCCAGTTGCTCCTTGGGTATTAAATACCCCTTTTTTCATAAAGATTCATACTAAAAAAACATTTCTTTAAAAATAGGAGCAAGAGGAATGGAATGATGAAGAAGTAATGGCAAAAGAGGTGACCTCCAAGAAGTCAATCTTGGGTCAGAAATCGTCCCTAGAATTATGAAAATTGGAACTCCCAGCACTTCAAATCTGGGGTATGACTTGTTAAGTTTGCTTTGAGAGTACATAGACATTTTTACATGGACTTATGCAGACGTGCCTGGTCTAGACATAGACCTTGTCACCTATAAGCTTCCCACTAACTCGGATATTCATCCCATCAAGCAGAAGCCTAGGTGTCTAAGACCAGAATGGTCCCTAGCCCTCAAAGAAGAAATCTAAAAATAACTATACGCAGGCTTCCTCTTATCTGTCCAATACCCCCAATGGTTAGCCAACATTGTCCCTCATACCCAAGAAGGACGACAAGGTCCAAATGTGCATAGACTATAGTGACCTAAATAAAACTAATCCCAAAGATGACTTTTCCCTATCCCACATTGAAGTGCTCATAAACAATACTGTCAGACATGAGATGATGTCCTTCATGGACGGATTCTCAGGCTACAACCATATCAAGATGTCTGAGGAAGACCAAGAGAAGACTGCTTTCATGACCCCTTGGGGCATATTCTACTATAAAGTGATGCCTTTCAGCCTTAAGAATGCAGGGACAACTTATCAACGTGCCATGACTACCCTCTTCCATGACATGATCAACAAAGGGATGGAAGTCTATGTTGACAAGATGATTGTCAAATCCCGTTATGAAGGAGATCACCTGACACACCTACGGAAGTTGTTTGCCTAACTAAGGAAGTACAAGCTGAAGCTGAACCCAAACAAGTGCGTCTTTGGAGCCTCCCATGGGAAATTGCTAGGCTTCATCATCAGTGAAAGAGGCATAGAAGTGAAAGTCTGGTTTTTATCTTAGAGGGGGGGGTGAATAGGATATATAAAAATTATTTTTAACTTATTCCCACTTAAAATTCCAATTCAAGATGCTCGTTATGATACTTGGAAATTTAAATGCACTTACAACTATGCTTCAATTATTATAACTACAAGTGCAATGCAATGGAAATTTTTGATCTTTCAATTACCTTAAGATTTTACTTAATTGCAAATGTGAAAGATATGAAATGATAAACATGCCATGTAAACACATATAGAGAGACAAGACAATTCACACTAGATGCAAGCTCATAACACAATATTTATAGTGGTTCGGCACTTGGGCCTACATCCACTTTCAAAGCTCCCAACCGAGCTACTAAATTTAATTTAGATTGAATTGCATTACAATCAAGGTTAAAATTACAAAACCTATTCTACTTGCATAGCAAGCTTTACTCCTAGTGTCTCTGATGGGAGAGATCTATACCCAGGGTCTTCGACGGGAGAGTTCTATACCCGGTGTCTCCGGTAGGTATTGGTCTATACTACTGGTGTCTCCAACGGTAGTGCTAAGGTCTATACCCGGTGTCTCCAGTGGGTGTGGTCTACACCTGGTGTCTCTAGCGGGTGTTGGTTTCAAACTAAATAATAATCAATGCAAATTACCTTAAGAGGTTGTTGTATTGATTGATGCACTTCTAGGTGGTTGCTCATTTGTTGAACTTGTTTGCCAATATATTCCACCAAGCTTCTAAGAGAGCCTCTAGCTTCTTGAAGCTTTTCACAAGGGTTTACTTGAGAGTAAACCCTTCTCTTTGCTTCCCTCTTCTTGTTCTTTAAGTAGAGTGTTAGGGAAGCACTTTAAGGCTCTTGATTTTCAATAGATGCACATGTATTGGAGCCTTTGGCTGTTGGGAGGTGTAGGATGCCTTGCTCTCTCTCAAAGAGCTCTTCTCTTTTCTTCATGTGTGATCTCTTGTGTTCTTGGTGTTAGAGAGCTCATTTGAGTTTCTCTCCTACTTATAGGGGATGAGCACTGTCGTACACCCTTGATTTGGTATCTTTCGCAAAGGTCAAAAAATCATAGACGTAGATCTATAAATTTTTTTTGAATTTCTACAATTTTGGAACAATCCAGCTATGTCGGATCAATCCACTCGGATCGATCTGACATCCCCAGATTGATCTGGTGTCTCAGTCTGAGATACCCGAGCTTTATCAGATCGATTTGGTAAGTAGAAGATCGATCCACTAAGTGCGGATTGATCCGACCCCCTCCAGATCAATCCGATTCCCCTATTTTTCTGTCATTTTGCTTAGAACCTACTCTCACTCACTTGGGAACCTATGTAGGTGGCATTCATTGGTCCACATGATTATGTAAAGGTATCTTAAGTTCTTTAGCCTATGTCTAACATGTTATATACCTTCACAAACCTTTCTCGAGCTTGATGAGTCGAGTCTTCAAGCTTTTCAGACCTTGGCAACTTTTTGGGAACGGATCATCCTTGGCTTCAAGTGATGGAGCTCGTCTTCCTTCTCAGAAACCAACACTTGATGATTACAGACATGACTAAGATAT
>JAOXJP010055543.1:0-15849 GCA_025762735.1 Platanus orientalis | reverse complement strand
TTTGGGAGTTCAGTTGCAATATGTAACAGGGATTATTGTAATTAGTGGTGTGCCAGTTTGTAATTAACAAAAGATAGAGTGTCCTTATTCTAGTTTAACTTAAATAAGGATACTGGGCCCCACAGCCTAAAGATAAAAATCTCAGAAGGATCCTACACCCCCTAGGGTTACTTTGGCTTCTCAAATACTTTAAATATAGAGGTATCCACGTTCAGATAGGGTCCTATAACTTTTCTGGAAGTGGGAGAAGTGCAGAGAATTCTAGAACATGTGTGGATACTTTGGAGACCGGGTCGGATTGGATTCTTGTGTCCGGTTTAGCTTTTGAGGTATTCTTCTTAAACTTCCTCTAAGATTAAATCTCAGAGATTCATATGATGATCATGGGAAATCATATGTAGATATGTGGTTGTTTAATGAACTTTACTAATTTTTATGTTCAAGAACGGTAAACTTCCTTTCAGAATCGACATGGGCTATAACTAAAGTTGTAGCAACATTAAAGTTTCCCGCAGCCTTATTTATAATTATCTTTACATATCCTACAAGTGGTAGCAATCAATGATCTAGAGAGGGGTTTTTTGCCTCAGTGTTGAGACTGAATTGAAGCTTCTAACCTTCGTTATCATCTATATCATATTCAACTATTAAAGTAGACGTGCTAAAGATTATGTATATTTGCAGAGATTGGATTGTATTAAAAAACCAACTTAATTTGTAGTAACCATATGATTTGTGGATTGTTTTTCAAGGAGGATAAATAGTTTAGGATGGTTTAAGATCTGGGATTAGAAATGATTTACGGTCTAACATCATTATAATGTTGCTATTTATTGCTTATAACAATCATTAGTGAAGATATAGATTTTTTTTTCAATAATTTTTAACTATGAGATACTTGAATACTATTGGAAATTTTATAACAAAATAATATATGTAAATATTAGAATATTATAGTAGTAAAGTCGAAAAGAGAATAAGATAGAAGTGTGGAAGACTTAAGGTTGAATCCCTTGATACACAGTGCACAATGAGTTGCCTGCTCTGGTTCTCTCTAGCTCAATCCAGGTCCTGCCTTATGTGGCTATCGATGTGTTGCATGTCCAAGTGGCCATACCAAAAAAATAATTGTTAGGGAAATGATTTTCTATATTAAGAAAACATAACTATTCAAAACAAGGGCCCTAAATTATATTAAAACACTATAAAAGTCCTAGTATGTTTTGGATAGAGGATTTTTTCCCTAATGTTTCCAATAAATGAACTCTTAAATGCATTCAAAATCCTAATAGAGAGAATGAGAAAAAAGGTGAAGAACTTGAAAGATTGAAGATTAAATTTATTGTTTCAAATTTTTATTTTTTGAGAAAAATCAAATATACAAAAATTCAATAAAGATTCAAAACAAATTCAAATGATTTACTCAAGAGTCAAGATTATACGGATAATTTAAGAGAAGATCATTCAAGCAACTAAAACCCTAAAATGCATGTTTTCCATACATTTTTTTTGTTTGTATTGAGAATCAACAATAAAGACTTTTTTATGTTTTTATAATCCCTAAGCCCTAATTCTATAAAAATGAATCTATTTCTTTTATTATTCTATTATTCAATTTAGTTTAACATTTGGTTCTTTGTTCTTCAACGCATTTGTACTTATAGTGTGATGAGAATCAACAATCAAAATATTTAAATGATTACTCTATGGTCTTTGGAAACTTGAATTTTTTAACTTTAGATAGATCAACTTGGAGACAAGTGTGTAGAAGGTTTCTCTTGACTTAGGGGGTGTTCCACCTTTATTCTGCTGTTGGCATAAGCCATTGTCTCAGGGTCTCTAGGTCTCATTCTGACTAAAATAAGGGTATATTAGTAGATTAATATGATTTAGTTGTGGATTTCATGTTAGGAAAAATATAAAATAGTCATATTTATCATAGAGATAAAGTATACAAGATTCCAACTATTATCTATAGTTTTAAATATTTTATAATATTTTATATTTTATAAAATAAAAGTAAAAATGACTTGACTTTGACAACTCCTAAGTTGAGTCAACTCCAAAGCCCTCTTAAATCAACAATTTATAATTATCTAATTAAAAAATTGACTTCTCACTTTTTTTTAAAGCAAACCTCTTACATAGCTGATGTTAGGTTGCAACACAAATGATTTCATTAGAGAATTATTATCCTTTTTTTTTAAACGTAAATTACTTGTTTATTTTCTAAATTAAAATTTTAAAACCCTATAAATTCTCTTAATGACTTAACTCCTATGATAATAATAGAAATACTGTTTAGACAATCATTTTTTATTACATCTTGTTTCAAAAATTTCCCTTGATATATTAAATTATACATTATTTCTAAGGGTTAGATGATATGTTTTCGAGTTCATTAAATAAAACAATCATAAAATAGAAATAGTGTGTTGCTTTCTATACTTTCACTATTTTTTTTTTTTTTAAAACCTCCATTATCTTAAAAAAAAGATTCATATAAGAATTTTCTAATGTTTGTAATTTTTAATTCATTTCAATTTGAAAGACAATCGGTTTAACTATATCGTACCTCTCAAGAATTGTCAAAAGATACAAATTACAAAGTATATAACTATACAATTGATATATATTAACTAAAATCCTAAATATCTTTAATTTACTTACTAATGAGTTATGCAAGAGTAACATACACATCTAACATACTACTATTTTCATTCCCTACCCGTTTCTCCCTCACCCAAAAAAAAGAAAGAAAACTCTTCAATAACTCTTATTATAATCATTTGGTACATATACTACACGTGAAGATTGTTGAAACTTAATAATAAATGATCAAATTAGTTAGATGATCTTGATCATAATACATTTTTGTAGTTATACTCAAATCAAGTAAAGTTTTAATTTTTTTTTATAATCATATAATCACTTGCCTAATAAGGATTCATCAATAGTCCACACGATCTAGGATTATGGATATGACTTGGTTGAGATTAAATCTCAAACCAAAAAAAATCTTGATACATTAGAAACAAATTCATCCAAAAAGAAACAAGTAACATTCCATAAACAATCAAAAGTTCAAATTAAGAAATTTTCAAAAATGTAAAAACCCAAAGTCTAAGAATTTTCATATGCCAAATACTTTGTTATAATTGAACAACCTTAGTTTAAAAGAAAAAAATATTAGGATAACATTGTTATTTTCAATCATTAAGTTAATTTCTTCGATACACTATGTTCTTATTTTCAATCTTGTAATCATTTTTCTAATAATAATATTAAAATATTACATATTATTTAAATAATAGTAAAAACATCATTTACATATTAACCCAAATTAATGATCATTGCAGGGAGGATAATGGTTAAGAATGTTTATTACATTACACACATTATTTGTATGAAATCGACAATATTTGGCTGTGATCATAAAAACACAAATAATTGTGATTATAATGGTATTGTAATGGTGTGTAATTTTTTTAATAAATATTTTTGGATGCTTATTATTAAATATGTTATAATATAAATGATTAAACAATATAATAAACTCAACAAAAATTATAGTGAAGATAATATTACTAAAAATCATTATAGAGAGGGTATTATTTATATATTTCACTTTTTTTTTATTATCATATTTAACTGTTTCTAATGGTAATAGAAATGATTGTTGATTGTTTCAATATTTTGTTATTAATGGTTTTTCCATTCATTGGGGTAGACATAATTTTTTCAAATATTGCAATGTCAAAATGACATATTACAAATAATATTGACAAAATTATACATATTATAACAATAAAATCCCAAGAAATCAAGTTAGCAACTAGAATAATAGCCAATAAGCAATTTTATCTAAAGGGTTTATTATTTGGTTACAATGGTTATTCTTAATCAGAGTTTAACTTGTTTGAACTTTGATTACCATATTTGGTGCTAGTTTTCATGGTTAGTATTAATACATTTAATAACCTTCAATGAAATAATAGTAAGCACTATTGTTCTTTTGTGTGTATTATATAATATAATTTTTAAAATTTATAAAAATAGGGAATATAGAATTATTCAAATGTCACATAAGCTATTTATGCATAAATCTAAAGAATAGAAAAAAAGAAAATCATTTCAATGTAATGTAGACTATTTTTTTTTTTTGGTTGAAATTGAAATAGTGTAGTTCTTGTAAATTGCTATTTAATTACAGGGAGCCTAACAGAAATTTACATGTAAATAAAGAAGAAATTCAAAAGTCCATTTATAAGTAAGAGTAAATCAATTTTGCTATTCCTATTGCTATGTATATTAAATTATATGCCATTTCATTTAAATGATCATCTATATACAAAGTTCATTAAATAATATGAATAAAAAATTGAAGTGGCATCAAGAGTCCTGCTTTTTCTTTGTTCTTACATAAAAATATAAATGAACCATCATTGCCTTAAAGAAAGAAAACCCCATAAGGGATTTTTCATAGTCTAAAAACTTTCAATCCGAAAGTCATTCTGAAACAAAATTGACCCATCAGAGTATTTGGACTGTAGTTACCAGAAAAATATAAAATATTTAGACGAACAATAATACAATACACCATGATTTGAGACTATGGTTATTAATTAATTGTGATTAAGTCTCATGCCTAAGAAAAAAAATGTCATGTTACATCACAATAAAGTATCTTCTAAAAAGTTAATGTTTATTTACACTGACTCAAATAATAATTGTCTGTGTTGACACACACCTCTATAGGCTTGCCATTGATTGACACGTGTTTTTGAATTTGGTGTTCTTTTTTAACACCTGAACACTTTCTTGAACCCCAAACACATCATGCATCATGCATCAGCTCATAATTCACCATAAACACAGCAGACACTTTGTCATCACAGAACATTTTCTTCCTTATTAAACTATCTTTGATGTTATTTGGTATGCTTAGTATTTTGGTCCACTTAATGATTGGTAGAATTATATTTACCGAAAAAACTGATTGGTAGATTTTGATGCTCAAATTTTCCCAAAAAAAAAAAAAATTGGAACATTGAATCCACAAGTCAACTCTCATTACCAAAACCAGATATACTTTCATTTTTTATGAACAAAACCAGATATACTTGATTTCCTTCTTCCCCTTTTAAATGAGAAAATGTAAAAGTTAAAAGGACGGCTATAAGTCGTAACTACGCCGGCTTCCCTTTGCATTGCGATTAAATCGGCGATGCTTTGAAGAACCCGCCTGCTTTGTCACTACCCAAAGCAAGAACAGAAGCGAGTCGCCCCCACGTTAAAATTCATTCTAAATAAACTCCAAATTCATCCCAAATCCAAATGAAACCCAAATCGTCGCCTCACATATCCAGTCGCTACCGTCCCCTTAGAACACTCCCGACGAATCGTCCCCCATCTCCATAGTCTCTTCCTCACTCTTCTCTATCCTCTCTTCCTGCTCCACCGCTTCTTCGCCGGAAAATTTCCCTTCGAAACTAACAAAATGAATTCAATCCCGGTTTTTCGGCAATTGGGTTGATGAATTTCAGCCTAATTGTCGTTCCCACCGACAGATAACCCCCCAAGAAAGCTGTAACCGCCCTTCCTCCCCCTTTTGTTAAAGTCTTAAATCGAACTCAGGGAGCTGGTTTTCCGGTGTGTGGGATGACGGAGGCGATGAATTTCTGGACGGACGACAACGCATCGATGATGGAAGCTTTCATGGCTTCCGATCTCTCAGGTTTTGGTTGGCCTTCTTCGTCATCGGCGTCAACGACGGCGGCCCCAGCCGACCCCACAAAAACCATGAACCAATCTCAGCAGTCAGTGTTCTTCAATCAAGAGACCTTGCAGCAGCGCCTTCAAGCCCTAATCGAAGGAGCTCGCGAGAGCTGGACCTACGCGATATTCTGGCAATCTTCTATGGACATGACCGGTGCTTCGCTGCTTGGATGGGGCGACGGCTACTACAAGGGAGAGGAGGATAAGATGAAGAGAAAGACGACGCCGGCGTCGGCGGCGGAGCAGGAGCACCGGAGGAAGGTTCTCCGAGAGCTCAACTCGTTGATTTCGGGCGTTCAGGCTTCTGCCGATGATGCCGTCGATGAGGAGGTTACGGACACCGAATGGTTCTTTCTTGTGTCGATGACGCAGTCGTTCATTAGTGGAATCGGTCTTCCTGGTCAGGCGTTCTTCAATTCGACTCCGATGTGGCTTACCGGAAGCGAGAGGCTTGCAAGCTCGTTTTGCGAGCGGGCGAGGCAGGGGCAGGTGTTCGGTTTGCAGACGATGGTGTGCATACCCTCGCCGAACGGTGTGGTCGAATTAGGGTCGACTGAATTGATATTCCAGAGCTCGGATCTGATGAACAAGGTTAGGGTTTTGTTTAATTTCAATAGCTTAGAAGTTGGATCTTGGCCGGCGGCGCAGACGGATCAAGGTGAGAACGATCCGTCATCACTCTGGATCACCGATCCTTCGCCGCCGGTGATAGAAATTAAGGATTCAGATGATACAGCTCCGGTTGCTACTGTTCCCTCAAATGTTCAGGAGATTTCGAAGTCAATTCACTTTGAAAACCCTAGCTCCAGTAGTTTAACTGAAAACCCTAGCACGATTTCTGTCCAACACCAACAGCAGCATCAGCAGACCCAAAATCAGAGCGTCTTCCCTAAACAGTTGAATTTTTCTGAATTCGGGTTTGGTGGAAGCATTGTGAGAAATGGTACTGCACAATCCTGCAAGCCTGAATCTGGGGAGATCTTGAATTTTGGGGAGAACAAGAGGAATTCGAGCAGTGCCAATGGTAATATGTTCTCGAACAATTCGTCGCAGTTTATTGCAGAGGAGAAGAAGAAGAAGAGATCTGCCACTTCGAGGGGCAGTAACGATGAAGGGATGCTTTCCTTCACGTCTGGGGTAGTCTTGCCTTCTTCTGGGGTTTTGAAATCCAGTGGTGGTACAGCAGATTCTGATCACTCTGATCTTGAGGCTTCGGTTCGAGAGGTTGAGAGCAGCAGGGTAGTAGAACCAGAGAAGCGGCCTCGGAAGCGGGGAAGAAAACCTGCCAATGGCCGAGAGGAGCCGCTGAATCATGTCGAAGCAGAGCGACAGAGGCGTGAGAAGCTCAACCAGAGATTCTATGCTCTCCGAGCTGTGGTACCCAATGTCTCCAAGATGGACAAAGCCTCACTCCTTGGTGATGCTATTTCTTACATCAATGAGCTTACACAGAAGCTGCAAACAGCTGAGACCGACAAGAAGGGACTGCAGGTCCAAGTGGGTTCCTTGAAGAAAGACATTGCCAATAAGGAATCGAGAAACTCCGGGCCAGTGCCACCGCCACCGCCATCCGAGCAAGATTACAATATCTTAAATCACCAAAACAAGTCTTTGGATTTGGAAATTGACGTGAAGATTATTGGATGGGAAGCCATGATTCGTATCCAGTGCAACAAGAAGAACCATCCAGCAGCAAGGTTGATGTTGGCTCTTAAGGAGCTAGACTTAGATGTTCACTATGCAAGTGTATCTGTGGTGAAGGATTTGATGATCCAACAAGCAACAGTGAAGATGCTAAGTCATGTATTCACTCAGGAGCAGCTCAAGATTGCCCTATCTTCGAAAATTAGCCCTATCTTCGAAAATTAGCGAGACCCAGTAGGTGGTAGATAGCACTCGGCATGAGGATTTTACTGTCAGAGCTGCTCTGGCAGCAGTGTAGGATGTGGGAACATTTTAAATTCCCTATGAGCAAGCTCTGTTGGTTATGATTTTTCTGGGCGAAAACTGAAATTAAGTGATATGGAGGTAGCTGAACTGTGAAGAAGAGGAAGGTGGAATTTGAAATTAAGTGACTTGGAGGTGCTGAACTGTGAAAAATGTTTATTAGGATGGAGTGATCGCTCCAAGTGAGTGAGGTATGAGAAAACTGTACTTTTTCTTGTTCATCTTCTTCAGTGTATATAGTGGATTGTGAGTATTTTTTAAGTATTATAGGGATCTAGGCTTGTAATTTAAGTGGCATCTCAAGGATGAGTAAGTAGTTTACTTAGACTTTAATCTGTTGTAGTCCCATGTAGCTCTGCCATTGTTTTTTTTTTTTTTTTTTTTTTTTTTTTTTCTGGTTGAATTTTAATCCAGAAGTTGGATGATATTTGAAGGAATTATGTTGGATTTTAACTTATTGAGATTGTTTGGATGAATCTCAAATATAAAACCCAAATGAAAAATGTATCATACATGCTTCCTTGTTGGACTTCTGTACTTTTCCTTGCAGAATCTTCTTTCTGAAAGCCTTAAGAAGGTGCTTTAACATGGATCCTAAATGTGGTGGCAGATGTGAAAACAATGCAAGAAAGGAAACAACAGCATTGCAGGAAAGGTTAAGAAGTGAGATTCAAGTTTGTTCCTTTTCTTCTCTTTCGGGTTACAAAGTTGGGTCTGTTCAATGTATTTGATTCAGAAAATGTCTCGGCCAAATTTGGTTCTTCTCTTTTCATTGGGGTGGTTCAATGTTTTTAATCAGAAACAGTCTTTTTTTTTTTTATATTCTTTTTACTTTTTTATTTTTTCTCTCTATCTTTTTACACGTGAAGTAATGATGACTTTCGTTTTTACCTTGTTTGGTAGGGTCGGTTGATGAAGTCGGGGGTAAAGGCAGTGCTCGAACATTCTTCCCCCATCCATTCCTCTCGCTCGCTTGACTTGGGGTGCGACGCCCCCTAGTGCGATGCCCCGTGAGGCAAGACACAAGGGGGTAGGTTAATATAATTAAGGGGGTGGCCCACAATTCCATGCCTTTTCGGTCGCATGAACGTCAGGTCTTTAATAATGGGTTAATATGATAATAAAACGTGTTGTTCAAGTTTATTATCCTGTATTCAAGTGGGGTCAATGAGCCAAGCTGAGCTGTGCCTGACTCAGCTGAGGCTCATCACTTACTCGGCTTATAAAGATTGAGGTGAGCTCAGCTAATGCTTGATTTGGCTCACCAAACTGAAGCTTATTGCTTTAGGCCTGAATTCTTGAAAGCCCATAGCTCACGTGCAAAACCTGCTTTTGAAGGGCCTGCCAACCGTCACCTTGGTAGGACCTGTATACGGGGAGTGTAGAGACAAGTTGCTAAGGTCGGGAGTAAAGTGGTTGTCGGCACCACTGTCAAAGTACCAGGCTGGATCCGACCGAACTTGGTGATGCGGTAGTATCATTGAGGAGACTTTTGTATTGCTATGAGGAGTAGACCCCTGAGTGAAGAACGCTGCAGGTGGAGTAGGCACCCAATGTTGATTCTATGTGTAGTTCCCACTGGGTCATGGAATGTAAGATACATTGGGTCGTTGAAAGCTCGGATCCATCGGATAGAAGCATTCAAAAGCTTAGGTTGCATTTGGTAACTCTCTCGAGAAGTGATTCTCGTTGCTTTCACTTCCAAGATTCTAAAATAGGTGAGAATTGCGTTTGGTAAGAGCGCTTTCTCATTCCGGAATTTGCTTCCAAAATAGGGTTGGGAGACTTTCGAGGAGTTTAAAAAAGTTGCTTCTGCGATTTCTCCTCCCGTTGCTCACTCTCACTTTCCGTGATTTGGGAAGAGGTTCCGTGACAACCCGCGACAAGAAAGATTGCCTTGTATTTTTGTTCCCTCCTTCGTCCTCTTCTCTCCTCTCTTCTCCTCCTCCTCCCGATCTGTTTTTTTTTGGGTCTCAGATCTCTTGTTCTCGCCCAGATCTCTCTTGCTGGAACGAGAGCGATAGCGTCAAGCATGCCTCCCATTTCTTTCCTTTCCTTCTTTTCCTCTCCCTCCCTGCTCTTTCTCTCTCTTAGCCGGATGAAAGTAGAAAATGGGGGCGAGGGTGCTACTGCTTCGACGCCGACAAATCCCCTTCCTCTTCTCCTCTGCTCTTCCTCTCTCCTGTTTCTCTCTCCTTTCCTTCTTTTCCTCTCCCATTTCTCTCTCTAGCTTGGTCGGACAGAAATAGAAAAAGGGGGGCGGGGGTGCTCCTGACCAGGCATAGCTTCATTACCGAATGTCGGCACAGGCATAGCTTCACTAGTACTCACCCAATATTTGCCCATTAACCATGTCTTTCAAAAGGCCAAAGATTGTTATTGGCTTCCTGCATGCCACACAAAATATAAATTGCTGAGGGACACAAGTGCAGGGACGAATCCAAGGACCGCCTCTCCACTTCCCTTGCTTTGCAAACCTTGAACCCCCTCCATACTTAACTCGGAAATGGCTTCAAAGTCATTGAATCTTCGTCGAACTCTTTGCAACAACTCTCCTCAGAATCAGAAATTTCTCCTGTGATTCTCGTTTTCTAGAGATTTTCATTCACTCCTGGGCTGAAATCAGTCAAATGACTGAAAAATCGGTCAACAACTCCAAGAAAGAGCTTATATAGATGTTCCTCAAATAGCTTCGATTGACCCCCTTTTTATCCCATTACAAGAGAAACCCCCATCTCTTAATGGTGAAAGAAGCGATGGGGGTGTTAAAAGAACTTAGAATTCGTCGTCTTTGAAGGAACTAGAACTCGCAAAGTTCGCCGCCATTGCAGAGACCTGGTGAAATTTTCTCTTGTTCCTCTTTAGATGTTGTGTATGTTTTAACTTTTCCCCCTTTTAAAGATATAATTATGTTAGAAATTGTGCAATTGTTGCTCAAAAATAGAAATGGATTCAGTTGTGTAAAACATATTTTGATGAATTTTTTTTTTTTTAAGGTTTCAGACATTTTTTTTTTAATCATACAAGTGATATATTTTGGAGTATATTTTAGATAATGGATGTTTCTCTTTAACATGATGCAAGGTTCGGAACCTCGAAATTTTGGTTATATTAATGTATTTGTGATAGTTTATTAAAAACGAATTGATTCTGCATAGGTATTACCAAACAGGAATCACTTCCAAAAATTCAGGAGAATGCATTGTCTAGTGTTTTTTACCAAACGCTTTCCTCATTCTAGAATTCACTCCAAAGAATGCATTCTGGTTGGAATCAGGAATCAGGAATTAGGAGATGAAATCTGGAAGAGTTACCAAACTCAGCCTTAGTGGCCTCTACTTATTGTAAATTTGGCAGTAAAGCTTGGGCCTCTGATTAAACCGACCATGACCTCTTCCCTTTTGTCGTCCCCCTTTGGTGACATCGAAATGGCAAGAGAATTAAGATTCACCGGCTTTGTCTCCAAACCTATGTGTTACTTGAGCTATAGATGGGAACACATTACTTTGAGTAGTAGCTATAATCTAGGTTGCTTCTACATGCTATTCTTCAATGAGAAGTAGCTCCTGTAGTTCAACAATAGTGATGGACTAAGACCATGTCCTTATAGCAGTCTTAAATGAGTTGAAGTATGTAGGTAATTCATTTAGGATATAGAGTATAACATCCTCTTCTTCAATAGATGTAGACACTGCTGCCAAGGTACATATCTACAATTTTCTTGACTTGATGAAGATATTCTGACACGAAGGAGCTGCCTTTCTTGACGTTTTGGAGTTTATTCTTAAGCTACAATATATTTCACCTGGAGAGGGAATAAAATTTACGCTTCAGTGTCACCCAAGCTGTTCTTGAATCTTCAAGATGCAGTTATATGGCAACATGCCTTTGGTAATGGAAGCAAAGATACAACTTAGCAGCTATTTATCAAGAACTACCCAGTTTACAAAGTATGGATTCGGTTCTGAATCATTGGTTGCATTCAGATGAAATTCAGGAGGTTGATAAGTTCCATCGAGAATGTGATAGAGGTGACGTGCTTTAATGGTTGTTAGAAATTGCAACCTTCACATGAGATAGTTGTTGCTCAATAGTTTCACTGTCATAAGTGAAGAAATATTGGATACAAAGGATTTTGCATGATTCATTGCAAAGATGATCATCACAGATGATAGAGATCCAGAAGAAGAAGATGCTCCAGAGGAAAAAGACGATCTGAGAGAAGCAGCGACTCCATCTGTAGTGACTGAGATAGTTTCAGCCATTGGAATCAGATCTGATGCAAAACCTTGAATCTAAGGTTATTCGCTCAATATATCAAATTTGAGAGCAAAAAAGTCTAAAAATCTTCTTATTCTAAGCAATCAGTTTCTTTATTTCAGATTTGAGAGCAAAAGATATGAAAATCTTCTTATTTTAAATACATAGAAGCAATAGTTAGACATGAGGTTAGAATGAAAGAACTGGAATGAAAAACTAAGGAAATCGGAGAAAGAAAATCAAAACACATTCAGAGATGTTCTTGGGGAAGACGAAGAGGATCAACCTTTGAGAACCAAATCAGTGCACATTGTAACTATCTAAGATCAAAGAGAAGCTAAAGCATTGAAGAGAAGACGAAGGTTAAGAGAGAGAAGATGAAACAAAGATAAGAATGAGAAAGAGAAAATGATCCACCACACCTCTCATGGTGGGTTTTGTTTCTATTTATAAGATTCATTTTACAACTATGATTCCATCACTCCCTAATTAATTAACTAACTAACAATCATACAGTTTAATAGAATATTCTCACACCTAACTATTTATCCGTTTATGTTGGTACGGTTATACTATCACTAATAAAGTCATAAAAAATAACCAAACTGAATAATATAATATCTCAAATCCTTAAAATCATGAATAACAAAACTAAACTATAATTCTAGCACCTTGCTGTACGAATCCTCTACGCTATACTATCATATTTCCTCATTGTAGCAACCCATATTCCACTTGAAGGGTAAAATTATAAATTTTTTCGTAAGGGTAAAATTATCATTAAACATATGTTAGACAGACCTTAGAGTGGTTTAAGAACCATTTGGACCAAGCTTGAAGTGTAAGATCCAAGTTGGACCATGAACTTGTCAAGTTCGAAAGTTGTCTTGATGATGTATTTTGGGTAAATTCCTGGATCCACTTACACAAATCTTAAATGACTTAAAGTATAAGCCATGCTTTTTTGGAAAGGTCTTCGAGTCTATTTTTTAATTCATCAAATAGTTTATAATTTGGAGTTTTGTAAAGAAAGTTATGGCCAATTTACTGAAGAGTGTTTGTACAGAATTTTCTGGCGATCGCGATCGATCAAGGACCACATGATCAATCACAAAACCTTGTTTTTGCCTGATCGATCATGAATGAAATAACAAGATCTTCATTTGATTCGTGATTGATCATGACATGCCCATAAATGCTGAAAGGTCTTGAAAATTACATTTTTGTGCTATTTTTTATGTGGCTTGCTCCCATTGGACCTCCACACATGTGGGATCTCGTATTAGACATATTTTAAACCCTAAGAACATTTCATTTATGTCATTTAGACTCCTTAAAACATAAAGATAGAAAGAGAGGAAGAGAGAAGAGGGAGATTTGAGAGAAAGGAAAGAAAATATTTTTTTTCTAAGTTTATGTAAATTGCTAGAACCTATATTTAGCTTAAAATAGTTGTAGTTTTCTATTTTTTACCTTAATTTATATATTTTATCCATGGAATATCTTGTTTAATCATAGAAGGGGAAAGTTTGGACTAAGTCAAGGAAGTTTTGGAGGTAGATTCCCTTCAAATGAAGGGCTAGAAGTTTTGGTAAATAGTTATACAAACATTTTTGTTTGTTTTAGGTTCCTAGAAGTCTTGTAATGGTAAAATCTTGACTCTATGACTGTTTTCTCTCATTTTTGTGAACCTCTTTGTTAGGTTCCTAGAAACCTCACTTATTGTGGTGATTGTGATGAGATCTTACTATTTTTTTTACTAGGATCTTAGAAATCCTTATCTTATACTATAAGGAAAAGTGGATTTGCATGCTATCTATATGTATTTATTTGAAATGTTGAATCGCGTGCATGGTAAATACTTGTAAGTTATGATTCTCTAATTCAAATTTTTCCATGAAGGGTATTAAAGGATGATTTACTTGATTTTCCATGACTAGTATTATTACTTGAGTTTATGACGAACATTTCTTGAATATGTTGATTAAAGATGATACTAGAAGATATTTATGAAGCATGTTGATCTCCATGTAATGATACTAGTACGTTGTTGTGTATAAATTGCTTAGGAAACCCTATGAAATGATTTAAGTAAGATATGTTTAGAAATGGTAAAGATTACGTTTCCCTTTTTGACTTTGTATAAATTCCTTTGATACTTGCACCTTACATGTTTGATAAAATGCCTCTTATAGATTTTTTATATTACTCTCATATTTCTTAGATGTCTTTGGATTCTTTGCATGAGTCTAATGTTTCATATGATAAATCCTTTCAAATATATGTGGACTTATGAAAATTTGTGATGCTCTATTGACTTCCTACGCTAATTAATTAATTCTTACACCCTACATATTTGATAAAATGCCTCTTCATGCTTTCCCTTACTATTTACATGTTTATTGGATGTCTTTGATGATACAATGAATGCTTATAATGATAGATTTCTTCTCTATTGCTAAGTTAATGAATGCAACATGTGAATTATATATTTTCTTGTGTCATGATTAAAGAATGTTTAATGTAGTTATATGATAAAGTAAGTTGGTCATGAATCAATGAGGAGTGAAATAGATAAAGACTCAAGAAACATAAAGAAGATAAGTAAGAAGAATGTTAAGATGTAAAGATCAAGGTCTAAATGTCAAGATGTAAAGGTCAAGATCAAAATGTTAAGATGTAAAGGTCAAGTTATGATCAAGATCCTGCCATTGGGAAATCTAATACAATGTGCAATATTTTATTAAAGTCCTGCCATTAAGGAATCTAGTACAATGTGCAATATTCTATCAAGGTCCTGCCATTAGGGAATCCAATATAATGTGTAATATTTTATCAACGTTCTGCCATTGAGGAATCTAATACAATGTACAATATTCTATTAAGGTCTTGCCATTGGGGAATTTAATACAATATGTACTATTCTATCAAGCTCTTGTCATTGGGGATACAATACAATGTACATTATTCTATTTAGGTCCTCCCATTAGGAATAGAATGCAATGTGCTAAAGTGTAAAGTAAATGAAAGAAAAGTGTACAATAAGTGATAACAAATGTAAAGTAAGTGAAAGAAAAGTGTAAAGTAAGTAAAAAAAAAAGTATAAAGTAAGATAAAAAAGTGTTAAGTAAGTGAAAGAAAAGTATAAAGAAAGTGTGAAGTGAAAGAAAAATGTAAGCAAGTGTAATTTGGTGAAGAACAAGAATAAGAAAGTGATACTAAGTATTTAAATAAGCATTAGTAAGTATAAGTGACCTTAAGACCCCACTATTGAGAATGAAACTATGTTTAAGAAGAAGGGAAAGTTTATAAGACACATAGAAAGAGTGAAAATTATGATAAAAAAACAACAAATATTAAGAAGAGATGAAAAACATGTAAGCTTCAAAAAGAAAAGTAAAATTATAAGTCATGTAAATGAACAAAAGTATTAAAATATGAAAATGAAAGCATATAAGTTTCATAAGTAAGAAGAAGTTGATAAGCTATGTAAAAAAAAAGTTTCTTGGAAGAAAATAGAGTATTTAAGTTATTAACAAAAATATAAGTCCTTAATATGAATAAATCAAGAAAAGGTCAAGAAAATAGTGAGATAATGTGTTCTTTAAAAGGAAGATGAAAGCCTATAAGATATGTATGGAAAGAAAAAGATGTAGCCTTTAAAACATAATTAATGAAGACTAGAGGAAGGACAATGAAAGCTATTTGAAATGATCAGTGAGATTTGATAAGGTGATAAATAAATATTAAGATAAAGACAATGAAAGCTAATAAGTGATAAGTGAAAACTGTTGTTTCGATTCTTTGAAAAACTTTATTTTTTGATTAATTTTCATAAAAATACAGATCATGAACATTATTTCT
>JAOXJP010055532.1:0-15849 GCA_025762735.1 Platanus orientalis | reverse complement strand
TATCTGTCCCCATGTGTCCTCACTTACAAAGGCACATAGGGTTAAAACTATAGAAAAAGATTTTTAAATGAAAAAGTAGATACCCAAAAATAGGGGTGCATGGGAT
This sequence comes from Platanus orientalis, assembly GCA_025762735.1. Classification (NCBI taxonomy): domain Eukaryota; kingdom Viridiplantae; phylum Streptophyta; class Magnoliopsida; order Proteales; family Platanaceae; genus Platanus; species Platanus orientalis. The sequence continues at coordinate 15,743 of JAOXJP010055532.1, read as the reverse complement.
TAAAACCATAAACCAAGTATTCAAATGAAAAAGTAGGTACTCAAAAAGAGGCACCAAATTCAAAAAAACATTACGTTTTACACACCTGAACCATATTGGGCATAAGTTTTTTAAAGGAAGTTTTATACATCTCTACCGCAGTTTAAACTCGTTGAGAGGTAAGGAATTGAATCTGAGTTTGGTTGTATCCTAGAGGCAACTTGGCACGCTTCCTTGTACAATCAACAGCTCCTTTGTACAATCAACAGGGAGACCACGAGTATTGTCAAGAAACATGACAACAACACTTCCCCATCTTTGTTCATTCGGTTTTTGAAATATTTGATTTTAAAGATTGTAAACTAAAGGGATTATTAAAATTGTTATTTCCAATAGAATCCAATCCCTTTCACAACTCCAACAGAAACAACACCACCTGCTGTTTCATGGACATGATCAGTGATGAACCATTGCCATTAATCCCTCCGATGAGAATATCCTTTCAACGACTCTAGGAAACCAAGTTGCTGAGAAAGTTGAGCAGATCATGCATATGATGCAAGGCTAAGACCTATTTCCTGGGCTGACTTCTAAGTCCATTTAATATGGTAGTAAACCGTTGTTGCCTCAACCCTCAAACCAGTGACAGCCACAACAAAACTTGTTTTCTCGTCTACTACCCCCTTCATCGAAGCAACTCCCACAGGTGCATGATCATCCAGATTACATCAATCAAGGCTAGGTCCTAGCCTTCAGGTCTTATATTTGCATCCCAGCAATTAGTTTCTCCATTTCCACATACTAATCGGAGATGCTTTAACCAGACTTGGCAAATGAGCTATGATCCACCAATGCAATCATATCCATGTTAGCGTGCAGCCTTTAAACATTGCATTTTACTATTTTAGATGGGCACCAACTCAACAATGTCCGAGTCCTGCCTAGATATGTCTGATACAGGCTTTTGTGGCCAGTTCCCATTCAAGCGTAGTGTGGTTATTTCAAGTCCATGCTAAATATATGCCAACGTAGCCAGTTCTTGTGCGATGCACGAGTAAATCAAGAAAAGAAAAAAAAAAGAGGAGGAAAATTGTGTGTGAAGAATTCAATTCCGTGCCTATATAGTGCAATGCATGAGAAAGTTAACTACATTGTGGCAACTTTTCATGCGAAGCATGAGAAAAGCCCACTAAAACTCAGCCCATCATGGCACATTTTTTTTTCAGCCAATAGAACTCCTAAAACATCTGATTTCTTCAATCCATACAACCACTTTTTCGGTCCATCAGATCATTATCAACTTGCTATCAACTTGAGGTTTAACATGTTAGGCATCGGAGATCTACGAGAAATTCTGTCAACTTGATCATTCCTTGGTACTTTAAAACATTGAAGATTTTTGTCCAATGAATACTATAAAATAAAAATATTATGTAAATAAAGATAGGAATAGCAATTAATTAAATTAAAATTTGATTAGATTAGATTAAAAAATTTGGATCTGATTGGTTTCTATTTCTAGCTTTGTACTAGTTTTTTGAACTTCTTGCTAAGTATGGTCAATCAATCAATATAATCATTTTTTTTCTTAAATTTCTATATATACTTTTCTGTCCCTTAGTATCCACTGCAGATTTGGTTTACCTCCTTAACGAACGCCTATGGTCCACTCGCAACCAGTGGCGGACACATTGCATCAAAAAAGTGATTTACACTTTTTGGGAGGGGAGATTTTTACTTTTTCAATGCAATGTGTCTGACACTGGTTGCAGGCAGACCATAAGCCTTCGTTAAGGGGGTGGAGTATCATACCATTGGCCTACCAACCCTGATGTAGCATCCAATTCATACACAAATACCAGAAGGGAAAAGATGTTCTGTCCAGGACATCATGGGCCATCATATGAAATAAAATACATATTCCACATTCAAAAAATTGCATCACCTACCCATTTTTTTCCATATGAAGTCCCCTGGTGTCCTGGACACCAAATCCTGAACATTCTTCAAGGTGGAACCCTTCCTTTTATCTGTTGTAATGTGATTTCAAGTGTGCGGATGTCAAGCTAACCCCGTTTTTATCCCTTTCATTTACCTCCAAAATATAAATATAGAAAGAAAAGAAAAGAAGCTTACACCCTTTCTCTCGCCCATGGGTAGCAATTCCTAACTCACAGGCCCAGCCCTTTCAATGCTATTAATAGACGGGTTTGGTGCATAGCTGTCACATTCGTTGGTCAACCCAGCCTAACATAACCATTGAGGGGAGCCGTATCCTCTGTGCCACCTTATGGTGTGTCAAGTGAGCCCCAGACACAACGGGGGGGGGGACTTGCAAAAAGTGTATGGCCCCATCCCCTTTGTGTCTGTGGCTCACCATGGTGCAATGCAAGGTGGCACAGAGGATACAAGTCCCCATTGAGGGGCTTTACGATAGAGCTGTCAGTGCAGGTGAAAATGTTTGACACGACCTGTAAACTTGATACAAGCCAATACGGAATTAGCTGGTTAGGGTTTATTGTAATTGTTTTTCGTTGTGTTTGAGTTAACCCATATAATTGTATACCCTTAACTCAATACGACACGAACACGACCCGCCTACACAAATTGTCACCCCTACTCACACGACCAGCAAACCTGACATGAAGCCAACACAAAATTAGCAGGTTTGGGTTTACTGTAATCATGTTTCAGGTCAACGATTAATAAACGAGTCATGTCTGGGTTGACCCATATAGTTATATACCCTTAGCTCGAAACAACACGAACTCAGCCCACCAATACGAATTGCCACCCCTAGCTGTCAGTGAACCAGGCTCATGAGCTGAGCATGGGGCTTGTTTTGAGTGCACAGAGCAGAGTGCGAGCCTGAGTCTCCAATTAAGCTCGTTTAACTAAGTGAATCTGAGTCGACATACACTAGGCTTAGCTCACTAAAAGCTCCACGCATTAAGTGTCTTGTATAAGTATATACAAATAGATATAGGTTAGTATATTATATATTTAAACATATTTATATATTTTTATAAAAAATTAATATATTTCTACGAAATATTTATCAATATAACTTGTTACAATATGGGCTATCGGGCTTGTATTAACCAAGAGACGGTTTGGCTCATGGGTTATTGGGCTTTAAGATTCATGCATGAAACAATAAGCTTTACTTTTTTTATTTTTAGGGTTCTGCCAATGTATTTATCAAAAAATCTTGAAATTGCTTTTACCCACAGGGATTGATGGAGCATACTGCATAGATTGGGATGGCAACCCATTAATTGTTCGATCCTACTTTTTTTTGTTGGGCTATTCCTTATATTTCTCTTTTGTGGACGTTTTTTCTTTCTTCAAAATAATATAAAAATCATCTTTAAAATGTTTTTGAAATACTAATAATTTGTTGCAGGAAAATCATGTCTGTCCCTGCTGATGAAGGGCAATTCATATCGATGATTATAAAGATGATGAATGCCAAGAAGGCAATGGAAATTGGGGTTTTTACTGGCTATTCTCTTCTTTCAACTGCTCTTGCATTGCCAGACGATGGCAAGGTAGGTGATCGGAACCATCATAAGCAAAATTTTGATTATAAATTGGTTACAAAAATGTTTTGAAAGCTTAGGCGGCAGTTGACAGCTACTTGTAATGTAATTATTTCATTTGAATTTCCTAGGACTTTTGTAACCATAATAGCATGGTTTGTAATGAATTCCTTCAGATTTGCACTGATTTTTGTTTGATAACATTAGTCATTTCATTTTATAGAAAAGCCTAAGATGATTTCATGTCTAATTGTAGTTAACAAATCAGTATTGAATGAGTTCATTACAAACCATCACCTCAAGGCTAAAGATGCCTTGAGAAAAATGAAATGATTACATCACAGGTGGCTGCCAAACAGGTTTTTAATGTTTTTTTTTACTTTCAATTGATCATTGTTCTTGGTAGTTATATCTTCCTCCAATTCGCTATAATGTTTGAGATATTGTAACTTCACATATAGACATTTCCTTACGAAGGTTTTTTTGGTAACTATTCCTTACAAAATATTTAAAGGGTGGGAGTGGAGAGGGGTGGCAAGCTGAGCCAAGCTTTGCCCAGCTCAGCTCAGTCTATTCACATGAAGCCAAAGCTCAGGTTCAACTCAACTCGCCAGTAGGGAGAGGAAAAAAAAGAAAAGAAAGAAAAACAGGTCCAACCCAACAGCCTAATTGCCCATTAACCTAATTTTTTTTTTTTTTTTTTTTTTAATATTACTATTTTTTCACACACACATATATTAAAAAGTTTAACCAAACCAAGCTTTTAACAAGCTGAACTTAGTAAAGATCGGCTCAGGTTTGCTTAGAAAACAAGCTCAGGTTCAGCTCGATGAACTTAAAATGGAGCTCAAGCTCGGCCGTTGCAACCCCTAGGGGTGGAACCAACATGTTTCCTAAAACTTTTGTTTGATTTAAGAAATTATTGGCTTTTAAAACCTTTATTACGAGGGAAGCCTACACTGTGTGTATAATGGGACTTCTATTTTGACAGATAATAGCAATAGACCCAAGTAGGGAAGCCTATGAGGTTGGGTTGCCATTTATTCGCGAGGCTGGGGTGGAGCACAAGATTGAATTTATCCAATCAGAAGCCATTCCAACTCTCAACAAAATGCTGAGCAACGTAAGTCTGTTGTTTGTTGTTGATGCACCCTTCTTTATGTCATTCTTCTCATTTGGTACATGAGCTAGGCGCTCACATCTGTGCATACAAATCAAATATTGTGTGCATGTACCCCCGATCCTCTCCAGATTGTTAACGTTATGCAAATTTCGGTGGTCAACAAATGGCAAAAAAATATCAACAAAAGTGAAAGTTGGTGTTTTTAATTTTTTTTGCCATATCAACCACCGTCAAAATTTGCAGAATGCTAACAGAAATTTAACGTTCAAGAGCGGATCGGGACCAGTGTATGTATGTGTATGCATTTAACAGTGCATGAATCTTGGTTCTTAAGTGAAATGTGAGGTTAGGTTGAGTTGGGTGGGCTAGCCAGGTTCTCAGTCATCAAATGTCCTACCCTAGCTCCATCTAATTAATAACACAGTTGAATTTTGCCATCTTAATGAGAAAAAAACGTGAGAGGGTTCAAACATGGTGATGGGTTGGTAAAGATTGCATGGGCTTGGCTAGGCTAGGCTAACGTGGGAATTTGTAGTCTCACATAGGCCTGGCTTAACTGAGGTTGGACATTAAAACCTTGACCCTGTTAGAAACAGTTTTGTAACATGATTGTTTGGTCATCTTTGAACCAAAATAAAAGTGGGACCTATAAGACGTTTGAAGCTGGTTTACATGGGTTTATATTCACCTCTATGAGGAGAATAATACTTTATAGTTGATTGCTCAAAACTGTTAATGGGTGAGTGAGAAATTATCTCCAAAAGTGTCGAGTTGAACACTAGTAAAGGGTGTATAGGTTGAATAGTCCCACATTGGTTAGTCCATAAAACTTTGAAGGTTTATATATATTTTCATTAGAAATACATTTAGGATTCAAATGGCACCACAATTTTATAAAAGGAGGAGGACCTAGCCAACGTAGGCCAAGCTCAAACATACACGTGTGCGCATTGCACCGCACTAAACTAAACTGGGTTGAGCGCGGGCATGGACGGTCTATGAATAAAAATATATTTTTTTATTATTTTCTCTTCCCAAATGTTTCAAGTAACCTGTGGCTGTGTACTCATTCGCACGTTTTATCCTTTTACCCTATGATTGTTCTGAACCGAACAATCATAAATGTGTCTATTTAATTGCCTTTTTTTCCTCGTGTCTGTTCCAAACAAACATAAACGTGTCTATTGATTCACATATTTTTTCTCTAGTGTTTGCTCCAATCAGTCATAAGTTGTGCCTTTATATCTATTATAAACAGTCATGAATGGTCTATAAATATTCCGTCCCTTCTACATTTCATACATCTAAAAAATTAAGTATCAAATCATCTATGTAAGAGAGAGAAAAACACAATTTTGGTTCGCTAGACACACAAATTGAAGTGTTTCTTTTGTGTATATTCGATCACTGTATCCTATGAGGCATGCATCCAAGAAGTTCATAAGCACAACTGTGAGAGGGGGGGGGGAGAATCTATCTTCAAGACATAGTGTCAAACACTATAACACTATCCTTGATCAATTGCAATTTTTGATTTTTTAAATCATCCGGTCTATAAGTCGTTTTTATTCATTTTATTTTCAAATCTTTTAGTTATCTGAAATTAACAAACCCAAGGTTGGGCTATAATAAACATGAAATCAGGAGCCTAGACTGCATCTCATCCACTTCATCTTACGCCTTGCTAAGTTAGGCTTGAGAACCCTTGTTTTGCCCGCCTCGGATTTGGTGTGACCCCCTTAGGTTAAACTGACATAGGGGCCAATACATCAATTCCAAAAAAGTGAGATAAATTTCCTATGGGATGCTTTTCACTTTTCTGAGCTGATGTGTCGGTCCCTATTGCATGGCTAACCCAGGTCTGACCTAGGGGGTCGTAGCAAATCCTTTGGGTGCCTAGCCTAATGCCACTGCTGTGGCTAAGCTTGTTAGTGTTGAAATATATTAAGTATATTAACTCTAACCTCTCCAACAACCTTAGGGTTTTATGAGAGACAGTTAATTGTTTTATTTAATATAGTATCAGACTAGGTTTTAGGTTGTGAGTTCCGATCTCCTCGTGGATGCAATTATTCTCTCGGGTTCTCTGTACATGATCTAATACACTTTCTATGGATTCGCACCTAGTTTCCCAGCATTCATTGTCCAGGAGTGTCCTTCTTAAGGGGGAGTGTTGAGCTATATAACTTCTCCTACAATTTTAGGGTTTTAGGAGAGACGGTTAATTGCTTTATTTAATAGTTAGGTATACATGGTTTGACCCATTGGTCAAAGTGAAATGACTTTTCTTGTTCAAGAGCCAGTTCTGAAAAACACAGCTTTGCAATTTTGCATGAGATTTAAAACCAATTCGGGTTTTCTTATCCAAACAATCCACACTGGTGCAGGGAAAGGATGAAAACACCTTTGACTTCATTTTTGTGGATGCCGACAAGGAAAACTATGGTGCTTATCATGAGCTATCGATGAAGCTGATCAAGGTTGGAGGAGTCATCGCATATGATAACACCCTATTTTTAGCCTCAGTTGCAGTCGTAGAAGACGCTGAGATGCCGGGATTTGTTAGGATTGGCAGAGATTCCGTTTTGAAGTTCAACAACAGCTTAGCCTCTGATCCACGTATCCACATATCGCAAATTTCCATTGGTGATGGCGTCACCTTGTGCCGACGCCTTTATTAGCAAATATATATATATATATATATATATATATATATATATATAACCGCCTGACTGAGCACTATTATTAGTAGATTCAAAATAAGCTCATTGTGTGTTTGACATTTGCATGGAAATTGATTTTTCATCTTTTTCTTTTATTGATCATTACTGTGGCTTATGATAAAGGGGGATATTACATAGGCTCATAGGACTCTTAATACTAGGGTTCGATTCATTTGGATTTCCTCACTCATAGAGTCTGGATTATAGCAGTAAATGGATTAAATACGAAGTGAAAATCGGCATTCCAGTATATGTATTTCCTTAATTGAATATCGGATATGAATTCGGATATGTTGTTGATATTATACATAGGATCTATATTCATATAACAAATATTGGTTAAAAATAATGATATTCAGTTGCATTTTCTTCTAGAAAATTAAGGTTTTGAATGGTGATACAAATGTTTTGGGGCTATATAGGTAGAAGGTGAAGGAGAGAAGAAAAGATGGGTGGGACTGTTAATAACTACAGTAAGAAGATATCTAAAACCCCATAGAGAAGAATAAGTTGAAGAGCTCTATGTTGTTGATTTAAGAACGGAGGTAAAGATGATGGCAATGACGATACAATTTACAAAGACAATCAAGAGTTAAGAACTATAGAAATAGAAGAGAATTAGTCAGAGTTCAACCAGAGAAGGGGAACCAACTATTGGAGAATTTACACACACACACATTTGCATAATAGATATAAAACCATCATAATATAATTTATTTATTAAATGGATACAAATAATTAACCAGATATGGACCGAATACAAATATATAACTGGATAATTGACAGCCCTAGTCCAGAGCCTTTACAGTCATTGCCAAATGTATCTCATGGTAAATTCATGATTGCCAATTTATTTGGAAAACCTTTGATGTTATCACTTTTAATCATGTAAATCATAAAGCTAAGGAAGCTAACTTTCTGTTCCCAAATTTGTGTGTTCCCTCATGTTAATTATTACACTACAAGCTGAACATATTTTTATTCCATAGGCATACACAAAATTGGCTTATCGTCCTTTACATTTTGTAGACATGTTTATTCTTCTTTCAAGTGTGTGTATTTTTCTTCTTTTTAAAGTAGGGGTTTCTTTTCTCTTGTTTTTTTTGTGGAAATTTTCTCCTTTATTTTTAAATAAAATAACTAAAATTCATAAAAGTAAACTATATTGTATGTTAAGAGAGAAGGAGGTATATGTAGTGTAACATAAAGGTAAAAGATGAGTAAATATACAAAAAATATATATACTTTTTATAGTATATATCACATAGACACATGAATGTAAAGACAAAGAGCTCCTCAAGGGATGAAGCCATAACAAACCCTAAGCTATAAAACTCGACTCTATTATAATAATTGATCTGATGTAGTGGATTCTTTGAAGCACTTGAATATTTCTCAATTGTCCTAATGCTCTACTATTTTGGGTTGTAAATGCTCCTTGTTAGGATCGAAATCATCTTGATACGAGTTTTTTGGGATGAAAGAATAAATGTAGAATCACAAGTGAACAAACAAGAAACCACAACATAAAGATTTACCTAAAAAACACCAAAACTGGGGAAAAGCCACATAGTCACACAAGAACTTTCACTTTAATGAAAGATTACAAAACTACAAGCTTTCCTCTCTCTCTCTCTCTCTCTCTCTCTCTCTCTCTCTCTCTCTCTCTCTCTCTCTCTCTCTCTCACGCACACACACTCTATCATAGCCCAAAACCCTGAGTAGAAACCCTTTCTCTAACCCTCAATGAGAAACCCTAGAGCAGCCCCTTTCTCACTCATACAACCACTTGTTACACACTTCTCTTTAACCCTAGGCATCCTTAGAGACCTTATATGGACCTTAGAAACCAAGTTCCCATGGATTCCATCCATCCCCGGACCGGTCCACCCAAACATGCGTCTCGGTCTAGGGTTCCAAACCGATTTGCCAAAAATGCCAGGACTTCTCGATTCCGTTCTTTGTCTTCTTTTCTCCTCAAACTACCTCAATCTCCACACTCCAACAATCTCTCACTTGAAGACTGATGTCTTCTCCCCGTTGTCTAGCTGTTGCATCTATGTGATGAGACCTCTTACATTCTATGACCTTCATGCAACTCTCTTTGTCTTCAAATCATACCCACAACTTTGATTTCCTCCAACCTTTTCGGTGGAGATAAAGACATCCTCAAGAATCTTCACCTTGTCTTTATCCTCTACCACCTTGAGGACTTCCCGTTGAACCTTGTCCTCATCCACATGTTTGTCAAGACACCAACCTTGTTACATGTGCACTACACTCCACCTTTGGTTCTCAATCTAGACCCACTTTAGAAAATCATCTGCATTTGTCTTTCTTAGTGAACCCTACACCATATGAACCTAAAATGCACCTCCACCTCAAACTTGAGACAACCCGTTTGCAAACACCGCAAATATTTTTCTGTGGCATTCAAGAATCACCGCTACACACCTTTAAATCAATTCGGTTCTGACACCATCCGACTCAATCAGAACTAAACCATTTGTGTAGTTGTCCCGAGTCAAATCAGCTAGTCAGAGGGACCTTAATCTGTCCTCCCTAATCATGGAAACTCCCTCACCATTGTCTACTACTTGAAAACCTTTAACACCTCTCTCTGCACCATCCACGATGCACCAACACTGATTATCTTATGCACTCAATTTCCGGTTATCCATCGAGGTCAAAGGAATACCATTTGTTGTCATACTTCCACTAAAATTATATAATTCATCCTCACACCTTTCTCCCTTTATTAGGATCAAATAGCCACGTGTGATTTTCATGGTTCCACCTACAATTGAATACCAGCACCCCATGGAATCCATTCGGCCTAGTGATATCAAATTCCTCTGCATCTTTGGGACATACGCTACACCCAAAGTACAAAGTATTCCATCAAATATCTTGATCTTCACCATCCCAACACCTATGATGTTACATCTAGAACCATCACCAAGAGACACAAATTATGTCTTCTCTTCTCGGAGCAATCAAAATATTCTTTTTTAAAGCATATACGAACATAAAAATTTGAATATAATATCCACTCATCTTGAAAAATAATGTCCATACCTTTGGAGACTATGAGAGCATATCTAAGATATTTCTCCTATTCATCTTCCTTTTGCGTCGCTATTGTCGCAACACCACTAGCATCATCACCATTGTTTATGTTTGCATGTTCTAGACAATCCCTTTTTATGTGGCCAAATTCCTTGTAATAAAAATATTGCACCCTACCTTTTTCTTTGAACTTGGACCTACTACTCCTAGACCGCTTCATTGATGACCTTCCTCTTCCTTTCATGTTCAATGCACTTCCACTCATTGATGAATCCTGTGAGGATTTCCTCCGAACCTCCTCGTCAAGAATAACACTCATCACATCATCAAATTTGAGTGTGCTTGAACCCAATGAATTATTTAAGGCCATCACCAAACCATACCAATTCTCATGTAAAGAAGACAATAACACCAAGGCCCTAGCTTCATCCTTGAAGTTGATGCCTACTGAAGATAACTGGCTGATAACCGTGTTGAACTCATTCAGTTGTTCAGCCATACCTCTGCTTTTACCCATCTTCATGTTGAACCACCCCTTCATCAAAAACACTTTTTTCGATGCCGATGGTTTCTCAAAGATCAAAGACAAGACAATCATGAAATCTTCCGTGGTTTTCTCCTTAAAAATATTAAAAGCAACCCACGATGATAAAGAGAGATGAATCTTACCTAGGGCTCTTATGTCAAGGACCTAATCTTCCGTGGTTTCTTTGCTTTCTTTGATTTCTGGCGAATGAGATTGTGACTTTTCATTCACCATAAAGAGTGTGGCGAATGTCATATTATTTTTACATTCGAGCACACTTTTTGGTTTCTACAGTTGCCCCCTCGAAAAAGCATTGAGAGTGCAATAAAGAGATGGTGCATTTTTTGAGGCAAAAATTACAGCCTTCAGTTACCTCTGTTGATATTCTTTCTTTATTAGTTTTTGGGACTTTTCAAATTTCTTATATTTTGACGAATATACCCCCATGAGTATATAAGTCCCTTTTCTTCTTCCTTAGTTTATCTTTTCAGAGCTCATTCATAATAGAACTTCCTAAGTCATCCAAATTTTCTTTCCCAGCTTTTAAAAGTGTGAGTTCCTTTTCATTTTCTTTTCTTTCTTTCTTCTTAATGATCATCTGAGGTGTAATGAACTGCAAGAGATATCAATTTTCTTTTCCCCAATCCTTTCTTCTTGAATTTGATTTCTTCTTACACAGGGAAAAGAGTCTTTGTGTAGCTAGTGTGACTTATCCTTGTTTTTCATTTGCGAGTTGAGATTCATTCACTTAATGTGTGCGAATGTGATCATTGATCCTCATTCGCCCACCTTTTTACTCCATTCACGGGGTGTGTTTCATACTAAAGAAAATTTTGTTTCTTTCATTCTTTTCAGGTGATGGCACCCAAACGAAAGTCCTCCAGTATAAGCAGGGATGAATCATCTGCTCCTATTGATATCCATCCCAGTTGTATGAGACTTAGGTCTTAGACCAACCCGAAGCCAATTCCTGTAGCAAGACCTAATCACCTTCGTGATCCTATGCCTATTATAATCGACTCATTATATTCTAAGGATAATCTTCCCGTAATTAACTCAACAGATTTCGAAGATAATTTCCATATACCCGAGTCTGATTCATTATCAGAGACTGAATCTTCTTCAGAACCTGAACCTATCCCGGCCCCAGAACTAGTCCCAGCATCAAGTATTCATCTCTGGTAAGAGTGTTTAGGCCATTTTAAATTTTGACTTTTCTTTATATTGTGCAGAGTTTTCTTTTGAGGATGAAAAAAATCTACCACCATGAGACTACAATGAAGAAGAATTGGAAGATTTTCGCAAGAACGCAAAGTAGGCGTGTGATGCTTGTATTCACCTTTTATAGGACCTTACTAACATGGAACCCGAAGACCTCACATTGCCATGTACCCGGACCAGGGCCTTATCTTGCCTGGATGACATGGAGATGTACTTTAAGAATGCGGGGATTAGGAGGACCGTGGAGTCTCTTCTGAGTACTTCAACTGCTATAACACAGGCTGAAGGGACCTTAAAGCTTTCTTTACCCACTCCTAATCTTGAAGCCCTCATCGCGGAATTGGAAGTAACTCTTTTGGAGAGCTTTGCAAGCGCAAAATTGGTGGCATTAGCAAAGCATTTTCATAATGTTAAGGTAGAGTATACGTGTCTTTGGAACTGGATGAATGCTTGCTACGCCATTCTAGAAGATATCAAAGGTGTAACTGAGCATAAAGAACGTCTGATCACCTAGGCCAGAGCCATTTTGGTTGCAAGGTATGAGAGTAGTAATGATGAAACCCACCCTGAACAAGTGGTTAAGTGAGTTAATGCCGTATATATTATGTGCATGTATACACTATATTTGGTATACATTGAAGGCTTATAGAGGCTCGAAAACATTGAAGGCACTATATTTGGTAGTCTTCCCACAATGAAGCACCATAGGTGAGAAAATTACCATTTTACCCTTTTACCTTCAAAAGCAAAATACTACAGTTGTATACATTGCTTTCAAGATCCTCCAACCTCCATAAGCCTTCACACAGTGAAGCATCTTAGGTGGAAAATCACCATTTTATCCTTTTTCTTCAAAAGCAAAAAATTACCATTTTACCCTTTTTTTAGAAAATTACCATTTTACCCTTTTGCCTTCAGGGTTTACCCCTGGACCTTCAAAGCATCCCCAAAGCTTCATCTGTTACCTGAATGGTGTCAAATTAGATCCTACACACCCCAATCTCTTCTCCCTTTGAGGAACTCATCGCAGAACAGGTATTCTCTAAGACTGGCAACTGCTAATTTCTCAACCTGTGAAAACCCTAGCTGGGAAATGACCTTCAGAAAGCTCTCAAAGATTCATCCAACTTCTGAATTCAGCAAGGCCGATGCCCATCCCTCCATTCCTACAATATCTTCGAAAGTCATTTCACTAAACTTGGGAATCCAAAATCTCGAATCCTTTCAATATTTTGAATCTTCCCTAAATTAGTTCTAGCCCCATTTGTTGTCTTTTGGTCTAGAATGCTCTCGGTACATCCAAATCATGATCAATTGGTGCCCATCTCTCTAGATTCGTGAGACCTTCGAAAAAGCCTCTAAGGAACATGAACTTTCATGGAATTTACAGGCTCAGATTCCCTCAAATACTCAAAAATGAATATTTATTTTGAGGCCAAGTGTCACGTACTCGTCCAAGTCCCAAAAATTCACCGAATGTCCAAATCCCAGTTTATCAGTGGTCATCTATCAGTGACTCCTAGACCTTCAAAATCCCATCTCCTACACACACCTTAGCGATTTTCACAACCTTATTCATCACCTTTCACTCAAGTCAGGTCAAGACTTAGTTGTTGTATGTTGGCGCTTGGTGAACACCCGAGAACACTCCCAAACTTGAAATCAGGCAAGGTCAGGCCCATTTTTTCTATTTTTGCCCTACCTTCAAAGACTATTTCTCATACCAAGGTCATTCAACAATAAACACTAATTCAATCCCATCAGTCTTCAAGGAGCTATTGGTGATCCAAACCCTCAAGCGACCCTCCTTCGAAAAATCATCGGCAATTACCCAGGAATCCGTTGCACGAGTTATCAGCTCCTGCAGACTCTAGACTCTCTAAGCTTTAATAAACCCCAAACTACAATTTCCACGATAGACTATGGTTCCTACACTAAAATTTCTAGCCAAGGTACCTCCGACTGCCAAAAAGGGGTTTTGAGCCCAATTTCCTTCCTCGGTATCGGAATTCAGAACAGTCAGAGCCTGTAGCTCACAAAATCTGAGGGGCATCTTCCATTTAAAGAAATATAAGATCAATTTTACCATATTTCCATTTCCATATTTTATGAGAGCATTTTAACACCAATAAAACCCTGATTTCACCCCTTATCCTTATCATAATTCTCTCCCGATTGATCCATGGCAACTGGAATGTCCGAGACTTCAAAAACAAACATTGAGTTTGTGTGTTTCCGAGCACAGAACCCAAAAAGCAAGGTAGCCAACAAAGAGGGCAATTTTGCATGTAATTAATGCATTTGAGTTTAATAAGGTCATCATTTTTAGATTTTAGCTCATTAATGCTCGTTAATGCATTCACATTAGCTCATTAAATGCATTCACATTAAGAGCATTAAATCCTCACCCTTAGATGAGAATCCTTTTTGTACACCCCATGTACCCTTTTTAAGATCAATTTTAAATCCCTATGGTTACACAATCTAGCCCTAGATTTGGCACATGCAATTATGGCTTTTGATTGTTTCCAACCATCAATGAAGATGGGGTGTTCCCCAAGTATTTATCTTATCAATTGATCCTATACACCCTATACACCCCTTCTAAGATTCAAATAGCCTTATTTCAAATATCCATGTTGCTCCCATATGGCCCTAGATTTAGAACATGCACTTTAGACTTTTGATTACTTCCAACCAATCAATGAAGATGAGGTGTTCCCCAAGTATTAATCATATCCATTAATCCCATGCACCCCATACACCCTTTATAGGATTCAAATATTCTAATTTCAAATACCCATGTTGCTCCCATATGACCCTAGATTTAGCACATGCACTTTAGACCTTTGATTGCTTCCAACCAATCAATGAGTTTGTGTGCTCCCTAAGTTTTTCCATCTCACCGTTGATCCCATGCACCCCTATACTCCTCATCTGAGATCAAAACTTCTAAATATCCCTAATCCAAATCCCTACTTTACCTCCTACACCTCCACTTGAGCCTAAATCCCTACCCCAATTGAACCCACTAATGAGAGGGAAGCCTTGCTCCTCATTCCAAATAATCCTAGTCATCCACCTCCCATCTCCCAAGATTAATCCCAACCCTCAAAATCACTCTCAAAACTCTAAAAATAGAGTGAATTTCGTTCCTAAGAGGAGAGGATTGAAAAAGAAAGAAATTTATTTCAAGAGAGAAAAGAAAGAAAGGAATGAAAGGAAAGAGAGAAAAAGATAAAGAAAGTGGAAGGAAAGCTCTTAGTTTGAGGTAAGTATTCCACTCATTTTATTTTTCAAAGTTTAGAACACTTCAGATTGTTGCAATTGACCCCAAATAGCTCCATTGAAAGACCCTCATGGTGGGACATTGGGGGGACAAGTTTATCTCCCCTTTTGATGATTTTTCTGACCAGTTAAAGGTGCAAAAGCCATAACACTTTCCATACAGAGAGTTAAGGTCTCAAATTTATATTGTAGGTTACTGACATAGTGACCTACTCACCCAAAAATTTTCACTTGAATTGGAGTTTATTTATTCTACGAAATGGTCCCCACTT
>JAOXJP010055521.1:0-15849 GCA_025762735.1 Platanus orientalis | reverse complement strand
CAACAAGGAGGAGAAGACAACGACAGCAAGGTCTGCCCTAATCGCCTTTGTGCTTGGGAGAAGAACGGAGATAGGAAGATGTGGGAAGAGTCCAAAAATAGCGGAAATAAAACGTGGGAGAGAGGAAAAGGGCACACGAGAAGAAAATATATACACATCTATAGGAAGTGTTTGGAAAGCGCTACAATAAGATTTTTTATGCAACGCTTCTAAAACGTTGCAATAAAAAAAATCGTAGCATTTATAAAGCGCTGCATATGTACTTTTTGGGCTAACACATGATAGAGAACTATAATTTTTTATGCAGCGTTTAGAAATACTGCATAAATATAAAATATATTAATGTTTATGCAGCATTTTATAAATGTTATGTATTTATTTTTGCATCTTTTAAAGCACTTTATATAAAAAAATGTTGCATATTATTCATTTTATGCAACATTTTTACAAAAACACTACTTAAAGGTATGTTGCTAAAAGTTAATTTTGTTGTAGTGTTTACCTCTATGTTTGAATGTAAGAAGGTTGGATCTTTGTGAAATTAAAAAGGGAAAAATGATTTCAACTCTCTATATTTGATGTTTGCTTGATTTTCACATAATTTATTCATATCATTATTGTCAGTTGGTAGTCTCTTAATTTTATTGGTTCTAGCCTTTATTACTTATTCCATTTCATATGCTAGTTGGTCATTAATACTATTATTATGTTTTTCAATTATATCCTCCTAAACTTGATCCGATGAGCTTCATGTTATCATCATTACATTTACATATCTTGTTTGGAACACTTATCTTATAGTTTATTTTGAAAAGTTAGAAGAATAATTCCAAGCATTTGGTTTTGGTGTGAGTATAAGTTATTACTTTTTGTTTGGTTTTTAAGTATAGGCTTTACATGGTCTCACTTATAAGTTTTTACAATATGGACATCTCTTGCATTGTATCCTTATGTAGTTACTTATGACTATACATATGCATGAATTTTAAAGTATTGTTCTTATCCATAGATTTATATTTGGACCCAATAACTCGGTGACATTAATAGGTAAAGACGTCACTAGTTACCCATCAACCCTTGATTCCCTGGAGATTTTTGTGGGCTAACCCTTGATGCCCTAAGGGATTTTTGTGGGCTAATCCTTGATGCTTTGGAAGATTTTTGTGAGATATATTGGTCTTATGACCCCTTCAGATACCTAATCACCAGGTCACATTAATACATGAAGACAACACTAATTGTCTACCATTTCTATATGAGACTTCAGTTTTATGGGAGACCCTACATGGTTATATGATTTCAAATTTGTCAGAATTCCTATGTGGGCTAATACATTAGATTTGATATGAGGTGTTTTGACGAGATTTGGTTTAGGAACCCTACATGGGTTGAGTTGATTTTATCCAAGGTGTGTTTTGTTAGAAATCCTTCATGGGTTATGCATTTTTTAGAGCTACATTAAGTTTCATAAGCATGCACTTGGTTTTGAAGTATATTAGCTAAAGCAGCTTATTTAAGAGGTGTTAAGGCCTACTTATGTATGAATATTTTATAATAAACATTGCATTGCATGTTGCACTTTCCCTATGAGCTTTACATTATATGCTTCAGTTAAGGACCTTTATTTAGTACTTCTGACACCTTTACTTGAATCTAATTATTGCTATAGCTAGTTTGATTCATATTTGTTACGTATGTTCTGATTTGGTGTTGAATTATACTCATGTAGATTTGATTTACCCTATGGGACATTATGTATGTTATCTCATGGGTTTTATAGTTTACCCATATTTTTAACACCATTTTATATGGTGCCCCATACAGCACACTCCATTGCTAGTCTAGTCTATGTGATGGCTTGTAGAGATGAGAGGACCACTCTTTTATTTTCTTTCTATCAATTTTATTTCTAACACATTTCTATGTATTTTGAGATATGATTTGACTTAGTTATTTAGTAGTTTTATTTGAGGTGATGAACATGATGTTGTCTGCTTGGATGGCTTATTTGATAGCATGGTTAAAATGCTCATGGGTATGTTTAGTTGGATGGTTTAAGATTAGTAGTTTATTTTATATGGATGTAGAGATTTTTTGTTACATTTCACAACGTAGTTTAGAGTGTGTATGTTTAAATTTTTGCTGTGATTGTTGAATGAACATTAGTTATTGGTTATGTTTTTGTTGTGATGTTTCAATATTTGAGGTTAAGTTGTAACACCCTATGTTGCACTTAAAGGGAAAAACTATAATTTTTCCCTGTAAGGGTAAAATTATCATTTCATATGTTTTAGGAAGACCATATAATGATTTAAGAACCCTATAGACAGATTTAGAAGTGTAGAACCCAAGTTAGACTATGAACCCATCCCGTTCTAAAGATATCCCAATAGTGTATTTTGGATAACTTCATGAGACCAACTACATCAATCTCGAGTGAATTAGAGTGCAAACCATACATCATTGGAAATGCGTTTAAGTCTATTTTTCAATGCTTTAAATGGTTCACGAAATAATTTTTTAGAAGAAGTTATCATATTTCACCACCGAATGTCTAAGCTGAAAAGTTTAGAAGTCTTTAACCCATGTCCTGACCAGTTAGGACATGAGGCATGTGCCTTGGGAGACTCTTGACTGGTCTCTAAACCCTTCACTAGTCAAACCTAACCTGTCTCCAACCCTCTAACTAGTCAGGACTAGAAAAATGCTAAAAACCCCAAAATTTTACATATTTTTCCATTTTTGGACATGGCTTCCACTCATTAAACCCCCACACATGTGGGATCTCGTCTAGGACAACTCAAAACCCTATTTACACTTCATTTATGTTATTTTTCCTCATTAGAACAAAGATGGAAAGCGTTAGAAAGATTATAGAAGTTCTTGAGCTAAGAGAGAGATTCTTCCTTAATTAGGTAAGTTTCACTCCTAACTCTAAAAATCCTCAATGTTAGCTCATTTTCTTCCTAGATTTTATGTTTTATTTAATTAACACTAGTTTTACATCATTTTACAGAGAATAAAAGCAAATGGAAGAAAGTAATGAAAAGTGTTAAAGCTTGAACAAGGAAAGAGGTTGGGATTTAGTGAGTGTTCATACATGATGTGCTACTCTCTTTGTTCCCATACTGTTCTTTTATGGTTATTCTTCTATTTGGTTGATATTTTAGTGTTTCCATCATTTGATTGTTAAATTATAAAGTTTGGTAAGTTTTCATCACTTTATTTGAAGATCTATGAGATTTTTGTGAGTATTCATACATGATGTGCTACTTTATTATTCTATTATTTTCTTCATGGATATTCTTCATTTTGATTCGTATTTTGGTCTTTCTATCACTTTTTTTGTTACATCTATGGAGATTAACAAGTTTCCATCACTTGATGTCTAGATTTATGAGATTTTGAGTGAGATTTTATACATGATGTGTTATTCTTTTGAGTTTTTGTCCATTTATCCATTTGAAATCTTTAGTTTAGATGAGATATCAGTATCCTCACCATTTTGTTAGCTTTATTCTTAAAGTTTGGTGAGTTTCTTTCATCCAAACTCTAGATCAATGAAAGATTAGTGAGATTTCAAGTTGATTGTTTTATTCTTATGTTTTGCACACTTGCCTCCATTTTTATTAATATTAATTTTAGGTGAAATTATAATTTTTCATCACTTCTTGCTTGATGTATGTATGATTGATGATTCTAATAATTACATGGAGTGACTACTTCCATTATGCATTGGGAGAACCCTTTGTTTGTAGGAAATTCAAAACTCCATATGGGTATCACTAGATCTATTCACACTTGAGCATGTTTTATGTAAGATTTATTCATGTCTTTGCTCTACCACTATAGATTCATTGGAATCCTAAGTTTCTCTTTATGATTGAATGATAGAAGGTTGAATCTCTGTGAAATTAAGAAGGGGAAAATTATTTCTATTTCATATGCTTAATGTTTGCCTTGATTTCCCTATAGTTGAGATTCCTAATCATACCATCATTGCTAGCTGGTATTTCTTAATTTAATTAGCTCCAAGCTTTATTGCTTATGTTATTTCATATATTAGTTGGTCATTAATGCTATTATTATGTTTTTCACTTGATTATATACACTTATACTCGATCCGATGAACTCCATATTAGTGTTATTACATACACATGTTTTTCTTGGGACTTTTATACTACCATTAGCTTTGAAAAGTTAGAAGAGGTATTTTGAGCATGTGGTTTTGGTGTATGTATGAGCTATTACTTTTTGTTTGGTTTTAAGCATGGGCTTTATGTGGCCACACAATGAGTTTTTGTTACATGGACATCTTTTGCATTGTATTACATATTATTATATATATGCCTGGATTTTGAAGTACCATTTCGTATCCGAGGATTTGGTTTTGAACCCAATCACCAAGTGACATTAATAAGTGAAGATGACACTAGTTTTCCACCAACCCTTAATGCCTCGGGAGATTTTTATAAGCTAACCCTTAATGACCTGTGGGATTTTTGTAGGCTAACCCTTGATTCCATGGAGGATTTTGTGGGCTATATTGGTCTTATGACCCTAGTTCTGGACCTAATCACTTGGTGACATTGATAGGTGAAGACGATACTACTTGCCCACCATTTAAGATTTTAGTTTTGATGGAGACTCTATATAGGTTATATGATTTCAATTTTGTAGAAACCCTGCATGGGTTATATAGCTTCAGATTTGTTAGAATCCCTATATGGGCTAATCCATTGATTTCGATGTGAGGTGTTTTGACTAGATTGGTTTAGGAACCCTACATGGGTTGAGTTATTTTGATCCGATGTGTGTTTTATTGGAAACTCTTCATGGGTCATGTGAGTTTGAGAGCAAAATTAGGCTTCCATGAGCATGCATTTGTTTTGATATCTACTAAGGTAGGAGCTTATTTGAGAGGTGCTAAGGCCTACTTCTGTATGATATAGTAAACACCTGCATTACATGATGTACTTTCCTTTTGAGCTATACTTTACTTGTTTTAGTTATGAAATTCTATTTGATTTGGCTTGAGTACTTTTGGCACCCCTATTAGAGATTGATTACTGCTTTAACTAATTCGACTCATATATGTAACACATTCTAATTTGGTATTGAGTCATACTCGTGAAGATTCAATTTATTCTGTGATACATTATGTATGTTTTTTTATTGGTTTTATAGCTTACCCATGTTTTAACACCATTTTAGATGGTGTCCTATAGGACGCACTCCATTGCTGATCCGATCCGTGTGATGGCTCGTAAAGGCGAGAGGACCACTTCTTCTATTTCTTTTCTATTTACTTTCATTTTTAACACATTTTTATGAATGGGATGGGGATTATTTGAGATAGGATTTGACTTGGTTATTTTATAGTTTTATTTGAGGTGATGGATGTGATGTTGACCCATTTGAATGGTCTACTTGATAGTACGGTTTAGATGCTCATGGGTATGTTTAGTTGGATGGTTTGAGATTAGTAGTTTATTTGTTATGAATGTTGGAGATTATTAATTACTTTCTGCTGCATAGTTTAGAGTACATGATGACATATTCCACTGCACTTGATGATAATGGATGCTTCTTTATAGTTATGTTTCCATTGCGATTGTCTTTCGGTAATTGAGGATATTTAATTAGATGAAAGAAAAGAAAAAAATATGCTGCAATGTAAGTAAGATAAATAAGAAAGAACCCCTTTCATAAGAAGAGGGTAATGTCACACTCTGAGGTCCACGCCACCACGCATGTGTGCTTCCACATCTATTACTCTGATTTTCGTGTGTGGGTTTTGAGGTATGACAAAGTTGGAATCAGAGTAGCCAGATTTGTATTCTATAGACTCTTTTGTTTGGAGATGAGCTTATTTTGAGAGATTCAGTTGGATAATCTTAAGTTAGTGGAATTGATATTGAGGATTATTTGACCTATAGAGTTAGAGTGTTTTATACATAATATAGTCTTGATGGATTTAAGTATTTGACTATCATTTTGGAGCTTATAGGTGAGAATGCTACCTAAGAGGAGTACTAGAGGTAGTCCAAACTCTCCACTACTAGAAGATTGTGGCTCAGCTGGTGTTTGGGAAGTTATTCATAGCCTGATTGAAGTAGTTCATGAGCATGTCATGACAGTGTGCCACCTAGAGACAGACAGGTTATGCATGCGGATATGACTATCAAGAGGTTATGCATGAGGATATAACTATCAAGAGGTTTTGTCACATGGAACCTCTTGAGTTTTATTGTACTTCTAATCCCATGTAAGTAGAGGTCTGACTGATGCAGATTAAGAAGATCTTTAAGGTCTTGAACTACCCCGAGGACCAGAAGGTGAATTTGGCCACTTTTATCTTACGAGGTGAGGCAGAGCATTGGTGGTGGGCTGATGAACATACTTTGGTCTATAATGGAGATCCCTTGACTTAGGAAATATTTATAGATTTTTTTTCACACCTACTACTTTGTAGAGACCATTAGAGACAGAAAGGAGTTTGAGTTCATAGGCCTTGTGCAAGGAAACGTATTTGTTCTTCAATACAAGGCGAAGTTCATTGAGCTGTCTTGCTATAAATCTCACTTCATCCTTGATGATGAGGGAAAGTCCAAGAGGTTCCAAAAGAGGATGGGACTAGCCATCCGCACCCACATGACACCTCTATGACTCAAATCTTTCACCAATGTTGAAATGGTAGAGTTGGTGGAGCAGGACTATGATGAATTACAGAGGCACAGGGATTAGGATAGAAGGCAACTTCCACCTAGTGGATTTCACAAGAGGGAGGCTACGAGCCACAATGGTTTTCAGCAAACCTTAGGGAGGCTATGACGAAGAGGGTAGCAGCGGTATGCCTAAAGTGCCAAAAGCCACACTTTAGACTGTGCTTCAAGGAGATTGGAGAGTGGTACAAATACAGCCAAGTTGGCCACATGATTCAAGATTGTCCTCTTTAGAAGAAGGACTCTACTGCTTAACCCACTGATGCGAGAGAGAGGCCGATGACCTAAGCCAAAGTTTATATTATCACTAACCAGGACGCTGAAGTGTCTAGGACTATGGTCATAGGTACTCTTTGACTTTTTGATGACACTGCATGCATACACATTGTGGGCATTGTGGAAAGTCCAAGGGATCTTCCTGCCTACTTCCACGGGATGCAAAGCCAAGCTTGATGAATGTCGTGGGCTTCGATATAGAGTTGCCACCTACTCTGATATTTACAGATGGAATTAGACATTTGCCTCATTTCCTAAGGAAAAGGCGGGTGCGGTCCTCACGACCCTAGGCTAGGCCCATAGGCCTAGGGTTTGACTCTTGGACTGGTTTAGTCTTTCAAAGATTTAAGTAAGTTGATTGGTTGTAATTGGGGAAGGTGTTAGGCACCCCAATTACCCACATTTTTAGGATGGTTCCTCTAACCTAGCAATGCCTAAATGTCGTAAAGATGAAGTGAATAAATTTTTTTTTGTTGTTTTCTGTCTGTATGTCTAAACTCTCAGTACACTTGAATTTCATGTACGCTTGAAGGTGTTTTTGAGATAGGTTTAGGCATACAAACTGAAATTAATTCAAATTGAGTTGATTCCCATAACATAAGTTATTCTCAGCTATTTTGGAGTTGGAATGACTTTGAAAAACTTTCTAGGAATGATGAAGACTCTTTCCCTCCTAATGTTTTCTAGAGGAGGGAAAAATGGGTTTTTTAATTGTCTACGCCTAAACTCTTCCAGGGATGGGAGTTCAAGCATATAGACTTAAATCACTTCATGGTGAGATAATTTCCTCATCTGATGTCATTCTGGGATTTTTCAAGTCCACATGGCTCTGAATTGCATTCTGGAAATGCTGAGTGTCCTTTCCCCATCCTCTATTTTTCAGAGAAGGGTAAAATGGGGTTTTTCCATTATGTACGCCTGAACTTTTATAGGGATGGGAGTTCATGCATACAGGCAAGAAAGGGGCCCACTTTATGTTCTATTTTGAGGAGGGGCATGATGCCTCACCCTCAGATGATTCCCTAGCTCCCTGGGTCATCTAGGTAATTTTCTTATTGGGAGCAATACCGGTGGCAATTTTTTCAAACTGCATACCTAAAATCACTATATACCCCTGAAAATTAGGTGTACGCCTGAATTATTATAGCAATGAATTTTCAGGGGTACAGTTTTGTATAGGCCCTACTGTGGATTCCCGAAAGATCTAAGGCTTGTGTCAGCCCCTAAATAATCTAAGAGGGGTCTTGGGGGTCTTATGGACCCATAGGACATATAGGGATATAACTAAAGAATGTTCTACTCTGTATGCCTAAACTTTTATTGAATTAAAAGTTCAGGCATATAGAATCTGGACAGTGGTCCAATAGCCTGTTTTTCTTGATTTGGGCCATCAATAAAGGTCTACTAACCCTAAAATTTTTTAGAGGGTTAGATTAATGTCCTAAAGACCTTTGTGCAAAATCCTAAGCTTAATGGGTGGGTGTAAAACCCCCTATGAATTTTTGAAGTGGGTGATTTCAAGACAAATTAATCTACACAAAACCTAGTGAAGTCTACGGGTTGTGGGACCTATTCTGGGGGCTATACCCATTAGGTTGAGCCCAAATTTTACAAAGTACATATTGAAAGTATTATAATACTACTGTATGAAAATTGGAACAAAATAACAAGTGTATAATGAGTTATTTAACAAATAAGTAGAATGACAAAAATTAATGCAGAATAAGAACAATAGAAAATTAATTCAAACACAATTACAGTAAAATACCGAAACATAAATAAAATGACATCTAAAAATTAAAAAGAGAATATTAATTAGTTAACTAAAAAAAGAATCAAGTCAAAATCATGAACACAAAATAAATTAAAATTCAAATAACCTACTTGGCTGAAGTTGTAGAGTGTAGAATCACTCCAAAATAGTGAGCAAGTGGGATTTATTTTGGGGGTCAAATGAAATCCAATAGCTATAAAATATTACAGAGAAGTAGGACACTCTATTAGGACTTAATATAGTGATCTACTATGTAAATTTGAGCTTCTAACTCCTTGTATTGAGGGAGTTATGCTCTCTATACTATCACTAGGTAAAAAAATAGCAAGCTTGTCTCTCCCATATCCCACCATTAATAGGGCTTTCAATTAGGCTTTCATGAGTTTATTTACAGCATGAGGGAGGTCTAAATCATATGGAAAGGTGGTAGGGAGAAGACGCTAACCTTAGAGATGGAGCTCTCCTTCTTCCTCTTGTCTCTTTCCTTCCTTTTTTCTCTTTTTCTTTCTCCCTTTTCTTTCCTCTCTTTCTTTTCTTTAGAAAATTTCTTCTCCAAATTTTTCTCCCTCTCCTTTTGGACGAATTTGGGGGGGGGGATTTATAAGTGGGGACCAAGGATGGGGGTCATGGAGATGGTGAGCATGGATGGCCATACTATGGTAGGTTCCACACCAACATGTGGTGGAAATGGGTTTGAATGGTGCAAGGTGGAGGGGATTTTAGCCACATGTATGGGATATATGGCAAGTGGTAAGAATTGGTGGTTGTGGTGAGGTGAGAAATGAGTGGTTGTGGTGAAGAGGTTAAATGGGTGGTGGAGGGAAGCGGTAAGAAATGAGTGGCTATGGTGAGGAGGTGAAAATGGGTGGTGGATGAGGGGCTAGGGCTTTAGACCCTAAGATCCTAGCTCTTCATCAAGAATATTTCAAATGAAGGGCTTTAAAATAAAGCCACTTTTAGAATTTTTTTGAAAAAGCATTGATTTTTTGAAAAATATTGATCACTTTTATCGAAAATATCAACGATTTCTTGAATTTTAACCCTTTACTGTCTAGGTGTGTTTTCGGGTTTTGTAACTCCAGATGTTTCATGGATTATGAGTATTTTGCATCTCCCAGATGCTCTGGTCACAACACAATTGTTGGAATTGGAATTAGAGCAGTGTAGGTAAGTCAAAATTGAGTCTGAAGGGTTTCGAAATGACTTATACCTGTACAAGAAGGGAAAGATGGTAAAATTGATTTTGAAAGTCTTGATATGAAAGATAACACTCGAATTTTGTGGGATATAGGTTCAGACTGTTCACTAAACTGATACCCGAGTTAAAATCTACATCCAAAACTTTATTTTGTCTCGGACCAAATCCTTAGCAAAAATGAGACAGATTTTTGTTGGGTCCCAGATGAAAATATTAGAGGTCATGAGATATTTTATGTCTTAGAACTACAAGTTCACAAGATCTGACAGGATGATAAACTGATTCCCGGTGAATTCCTAAAGGAAGGTTAGTTGGTGGAAAAACATAACATGGATTTGTAAATAAATGAGTAATTGGGTTATGTTGAGTTCGTAAATGGACCTGTCTATTAAGAGGTTTATCAAAGATATCAAAATTTCAGAGAAAATGGATCTAACCTTAAGGGATTTGGATTCCTAAAGAGTTCTCTAGGGCTCACCGAGTGCCAAATGTGGGTAGAAGTGGTTCAGCTCTATGTTGCTAGAAAATGAGTCAATCAGAGTTTGTTGAGCCTCTTAGAGATATTGGAAGGAGTATTTTGGAAGGGCTGGCCATTAACTAGTTGAGTTTCTGATCTATGATGAAATCTTAGGGTCTTACCGAGGGTCCATCTCTTGTAAAAGAATGATTGGGTTTGATCTGGAGAGATTGAGGAAATCGATATGGAATGGGTTTGGTAATATCTAGGCTTGAAAGATGGCCTTAAAGCCTTGGCAAAAACTGAGACTTAGCTTTTGACTTATTTGGATTTGGCAATCCAAGGAACTTCTAGGGACCTATGGTAGATCAAATATAACCAAAACTGGCTTTGAGGGTTTAGGGATATATTGGGATTTTGAAGTTGTTTGAGTTTTTGGACATTTTGGTTCTTTAGATAGCTTTGAAGATAATCATGATGAGAGGTTTAGGATTTGTCTTGGGTTCATTTGAGCGACGAGGGAAATTTTCAAGATTTGTTGAGGGTCCAATTTTGAGAGAAAACAAAGAATTTTGGGAATACAAGAACAAAATGATAATTTTCCATCCTTTAATGCTTCAATGTCGGAAGAATTATGGATGCTAGAGAATTATAAAGAAAATGAGTTTAATAGAGTGAAGTTAGAATTTTTAAAGGTGAGGAGGTAAAATGGTAATTTGCTAGCCTGTTGATGCTTCAATGTGAGAGGCTTATGAAGGTTGGCAAATTCATAATAAAAAAGGGTTTGATAGACTGAAGTTTGGACCCTTGCAATCCTAGGGTATTTTCTCGAGAAATTAGGGTTTAGTCTAGTTGATCTTTGGATAGAGTTTGATATTGACATTGCATTTTTTGACCAAAGTATCCTTTGAGAATACCTAACTGTTTGAAGTTTAGGGGTGCGTAGAGTCTAATCTTATCCATTGTTGTAATGAACCCATCTAATTCCATTGATTAACCCAAGTTAAAATTTTGGTGCTGACAGATGCCCTGCTTTGGTATGTGTGTCGAAACATACATAGTAAAGGAAAGTACCTGAATTTTGACTTAGCAGAGATAGGACTTTCCCTTTTGTATAACTAATGGATATTAGGTGGACTGTTTCATAAACCTACTACTATTTTTTAACATGCATCTATTTTGATATTTATTAACTAAGACAGCCTATTTTAGAGGTGTTAAGACCTATTTATTTATGAGTATTTTTTAAGAAGACATTCACATTTCATGTTGCACTTTCCTTATAAGCCACACTTTATTGATTTCAATTATGAACCCTTGTTGATTTGGCTTATTACTTCTATAGCTCTATTAGATTTTGGTTATTGTTGAGTTAGTTCAACTCCTATATATTTATCTGTTCCAATTTAGTATTATTTTGTACTCATGACTTTCGATTTATTCCGTGGGACATATGTATGTTTTCTCACAGGCTTTATAACTTACCCATATTTTTAACACTATTTTAGGTGGCACCTCAATATGATATCTTACAGGTTCGGTCCCAATCATCTTACTAGACGAGAGGGCCGCTTCCTTTTCTACTTTCTATTTAGATATATTTTCCAATACTTAATATATGAGACGATGATGTACGAGACATAATTTTCATTTGGATGTTAGTACTCTAGTTGGATGGTTTGGTGTATGTTAGCCAATTAGATGGTCCTTGATGTTACTATTTGGATATTCATGAATATGTTTAGTCTGGAGTTTAGCAGTTTATTTGATATAGCTATTTTGAGTTACTAGTTACTTTCCACTATGTAGTTTAGTATACATGATGATGCATTCCGCTGCACTTGATGATAATGGATGTTTCGTATGATTATATTTTTTACTGCAAATGTTTGGTAATAGAGGATAATTAATTGAAAAAAATGGAAAAAATATATGTTATAAATAAGATGTAGGAAACCCTTTCCATAAGGAAAGGGAATGTCACACTCCGAGATCCACGATGCCACACGTGTGCTTTCGCATTATTACCCCGATTTTTGCATGCGGGTTTTGGGGTGTGACAACTCAACCTAACCATGCTAATGAAGCAAACACGGTTCAAGCATTGTCCCCCATCCTAAAATGTTTGTCAATATCAGTCCATCGGTGGATAGTGACAAAATGAAAATTAGGGGGCTCATGAATGCTTATGCACAGTGCAATGTCATATCTTATAGACTCATTATAAAAACGTAAAAAAATCAAACATGTATTTTAAACAAGTTGGTTAATGTGAATTTTGGTCCTATTAACTAACTCAAACTGTCCAAAATCTAATGTGAGCATATTTTCTATCCTAAGATGCAAGTTTAAATGGTTTGAATGAAAGTATATCATACTAACTAATGACATGCACTATAACCTATGTGAACACATGTTGTATATCTAAATGAAATGAAATTTATGACAAGCAGTATGTAAACAATTAAAAAAGTTTTTCAACATTTAGATATTACATATTTAGAGGTTAAACAGTAAATCCCCAACGGAGTCGACATTTTTTGGATATCGTAGAAAGATTTGGGGTTTTTCGGTCTACTTTCACAGAATACAAAGCCTAGCCTGATGAATGTCATGGACTTCGGTTTGGAGTCGCCACCAACTCTGATATTTACAGATGGAGTTGGACATCTACCTTATTTCCTATGGAAATGAGGGTTGTGGGCCTCGCAACCCTAGCTAGGCCCATAGGCCTAGGGTTTAACTGTTGGACATACAGGTATAAAAATAAGGAATATTCTGCTTTGTATGCCTAAACTTTTATTGAATTAAAAGTTTAGGCATACAGAATCTGGACAGCAGTCCAACAACTTGCTTTTCTTAATATTTGGGCCATTAATAGAGGTTCACTAACTCTAAAATTTTTAGAGGGCTAGATAAATGTCCCAAAGACCTTTGTACAAAATCCTAAGTTCAATGGGTGGGTGTAAACCCCCTTATGAAATTTGAAGACAAATCTGCACAAAACCTAGTGAAGTTCATGGGTTGCGGACCCATTCCGGGGGTTATACCCATTAAGTTGAGCCCAAATTTTACAGAGAACATCTTGACAATATTATAAGACAATTGTTCAAAAATTGAAACAAAATAACAAGTGTATAAGTAGCTATTTAGAAAACATATAGAATGACAAAAATTAATGCAGAATAGGAACAATAGAAAATTAATTCAAACAAAATTATAGTAAAATATCGAAACACAAATAAAATGACATACAAAAATTAACTAAAGCATATTAATTTGTTAACTAAAAAATTAAAAAAAATAAAGTCAAAATCCTAAACACGAAATGAATTACAATTTGAAGACCCTACTTAGCGCAAGTTGTGGAGTGTAGAATCACTCCAAAATAATGAGCAAGTGAGGTCTATTTTTGGGGTTAAATAAAATTTAATGGCTATGAAATTTTACAAAGAAGTGGGTTACTGTATTAGTGACCTACTGTGTACATTGCAGCTTCTAACTCCTTATATTGAGGGAGTTATGCTCTCTACACTATCACTAGGTAAAAAAAATAGCTACTTGTCTCTCCCATGTCCCACCATTAATGAGGCTTTCAATGAGACTTTCATGAGTTTATTTACCACATTAGGGAGGTCTAAATCATATGTAAAGGTGGGGGGAGAATACACTAACCTTAGAGATGGAGCTCTCCTTCCTCCTCTTTTCTCTTTCCTTCTTTCTCTCTTCCTCTTTCTTTCTCTCTTTTCTTTCCTCTCTTTCTTTTCTTTCGAAAATTTCTTCTCCAAATATTTCTCCCTCTCCTTTTGGATGAATTAGTGGGATATTTATAGGTATGGACTAAGGAGGGGGGCTCATGGAGATGGTGAGCATGGATGGCCATGCTATGGTAGGTTCCATACCAACATGTGGTGGAGGTAGGTTTGAATGGTGCAAGGTGAAGGGGATTTTAGGCACATGTGTGGGACATGTGGCAAGGGGTAAGAATTAGTGGTTGTGGTGAGGAGGTGAGAAATGAATGGTTGTGGTGAAGAGGTGAAATGGTTGGTGGAGTAAAGGGGTAAGAAATGAGTGGCTATAGTAAGGAGGTGAAAATGGGTGGTGGATGAGAGGTTAGGGCTTTAGACCCCTAAGATCCTAGACCTTCATCAAGAATATTACAAATGAGGAGCTTTAAATTAAAGCCATTTTTAGGATTTTTTTAGAAAAGCATTAATTGTTTGAAAAGTAATGATTACTTTTCTCAAAAATATCAACATTTTCTCAGATTTTGTCCCTTTACTGTATGGGTGTGTTTTCTGGGTTCTATAATTCTGAATGTTTTGAGGCTTATGAGTTCTCTGCATTTCCTGAATGCTCTAGTAGAAATGCAACTGTCGAAATTGGATTTAAAGGAATGTAAGTAGGTCAAAATTGAGTCTAAAGGTTTCTGAAATGGCTTGTACCTGTACAGGAAGGGAAATATGGTAAAATTGATTTTGAAATTCTTGATATGAAAGATAACCTTAAAATTTTATGGGATACAATTTCAAACTATTCACGAAACCAATACCCAAGTCAAAATTTGCATCTGAAATCCTGATCTATCTCGGACCAAATCTTCAGCTGAATTGAGACAGATTTTTGCTAGGTCCCAAGTGAAAATATTGGAGGTCATGAGATAGTTTAAGTCTCAGAACTACGAGTTCATAGGATTTAACAGGATGACAATTTGATTCTCGGTGAATTCCCAAGAGGTTTCCAAAGGAAGGTCACTTGGTGGAAAAATACAACATAGATTTTTAAAGAAATGAGTAATTGGGTTATGCTAGGTTTGTATATGGACCTGTATATTGAGGGGTTTATCAAAGATATCAAAATTTTAGAGAAAATGGGGCTGACCTTGAGGGATTTGGATTCCTAGAGAGTTCTCAGGGGCTTAGCGAGTGCCAAATGTGAGCAAAAGTGGTTCAGCTCTATCTTGAAGGAAAATGAGTCAATCAGATTCTGTTGAGCCTCTTGGAGATCTTAGAAGGAGTCTTTTGGAAGGTCTAGGAACTGCTAAGGTTAGGCACTGACTGGCCAAGTTTTTGATCTGTGATGAAAGCTCAGGGTCTATCTTAAGGAAGTTTACCGTTCTTGAACACTGAAATTAGTAAAGTTCATTAAACAACCACATATCTCATATGCTTTCCCATGATCATCATATGAATCTCTAAGATCTAATCTTAGAGGAAGTTTAAGAAGAATAACTCAATAGCTAAACCGAACATAAGAATCCAATCTGACCCGGTCTCCAAAGTATCCACACCTACTCTAGAATTCTCTGCGCTTCTCCCACTTCCAGAAAAGTTATAGAACCCTATCTGAACGTGGGTACCTCTATATATAAAGTATTTGAGAAGCCAAAGTAACCCTAGGGAGTGTGGGATCCTTCTGG
>JAOXJP010055511.1:0-15849 GCA_025762735.1 Platanus orientalis | reverse complement strand
GTTTGGTTTTTCTGAACTAGAAGTAATCATATTGGATGTTTGGTTATGAAATGTTTAATCTTGATCTTTATAAATATACATGTTCGTAATAGTGTTTATTCATGTATAACGCACCTAATATACCTAAAATTAAGTTTTTTTCTTTTAAACTTTTCATAAAAAGCATTATAAAAATATTAAAAATTTTAAGGATTTTTTTTTCAAAATTTTTTGGCTTTGGATCGGGTTCGGACCGAACGATCCACATGTGGATCGCCGATCCACAATCCAATCTGATCCCAGATTGGTTTTGGGCCTAGATGATCTGGTCCACTGATTCGATCTTTGAAACGATGTTTCCTTATCATTTCATAATATTTTTCAATGGTTTTGAAATTTCTTCCCAATTGCAATTTACTAGCATCCCAATCACTTCCTACTAGCTCTCCAGTCGCTTTCTAATCATTTCTTGTTTCTCATTTCACAAGGATTTATTAAGCCTGGCTTAATGCTTCTCACTTTGGTAACTATGGTTGAACATTGCTGTGCATTTAAGTTTTCTTTCTAATCTGTTGTATTGGCATGTGTCTAACCATTTTAAAAGCACGGCTTTGTGTGATATTTAGTTATAATTCTATGCTCTAGTCTGTGTATGCTGTTTTGAGTGCATTAATTCACAATAACATGGTATGCTTTGTCTCAATTTTGGTTCTGTGATACTCAATGAATTTCTTTCCTAGAAAGCTGACTCTCAATCAACCTCTCAAAGTTTCAATCTTGGGCAAGAAAACAAGTTCCAGAACCCTTTGATCACCACCATTCTCTACCCACAACACCTTGAAAAGACTGAAGATTATTATGGCATGGTGGAAATCTTGTATAATGAGCATTCTCCCTACAATTTTTCAAGAATCAAAACTGAAAAATCATATAGAAATTCTTTGATTCAAGCGCTTGCTCCAAGATTTTCATTCCAAAACTTCCCATCCCATGACACAGTGGAATTTTGCTGTGTTGTGAGCTAGGGTTTGTAGAGAAAGAAGAAGAAGAAGAGAGGAAGAAGAGGTATTTGGGAGAGCAATATGTATGGAGAGTTGTTGAATACTCTCCCATACTTCTATTCATATTTTAGAATACAAAAATACCTGTCTGGATATACTTATTTAAAAATATACCCTTATATTATACTAGAGACATACGTACCCTAACACAAAAGAACCCATATGCATCAACACTCCCCCTCAAGCTGCTATTAGATATCATGCATACTAAGTTTGCATACAAACTTGGAAAATCTTGTGCTGCAAAGGCCTTTAGTGAACAAATCAGCAAGTTGGTCTTCAGTCTTCACAAAGGGAATACATGCCTGTTCATTCTATAGGCTTCTCCTCGATGAAATACCAATCAACGTCAATGTGTTTGGTCCTATCATACTAGACAAGATTGTGAACAATGCTAATTGCGGCCTTATTGTTACAATAAAAAGGTCATGGGACCTTGGGAATTAAATCCCAACTCTCTCTAAAAGACCGCGGATCTATAAGATCTCATAAAAACCATGTGCTGTAGCTTGAAATTCAACTTATGCACTTGATCTTGCTACAATTGGCTGCATCTTGCTATGCCATGTTTCCGTGATACAGATGTTGTAAAAAAGCTCTTGTATGCATTGAGGTATGTAGATTGTCAATTCCATGTCAAAGAAGTATTGTAAAATCTGTCATGTAAAAATAGTGAGTGTTATGAGCGAGCTGTCCAAGAAAGCACAAGCATCTGGAAGATGGACATGTTCGAGTTCGAAAAGCTTCAAGTGTACAAGCCAAGCAATCAAGATTCAGAAATCACTCCAAAAAGACTAAGGCATGACCTCAAAGTACCCAACAAGTATATGAGAAAGGTAAGTAAGGTAAGCTTGTTGAGACCAGCCAAAACCTAGGATGGTATTCATAGAAGACCTTTCCAAGCCTTAGAACAAGGCTCCACAACAAAGGGTATAAGGATTCAACCAAAAAATTTCTCGAAAAAATTAATTTGCTGAATCAGGGGTCTAGGATCGGTCAATGACACCAAGACCGGTCATGGTAAAATTTGGACCAGTCAAGCAGAATGCGTTTTTCTGGGAACTTTAACCCACCCACTAGGACCAATCCAAATTCAACCAGGACTGGTCCAGAGCGTCAGATTTGGAAATTCGTGATTTTCGAATCTCGTCTTCAATGCAAGATTTTGTGACCATTTGGGCTTGATTCCTTTACGGTTTTTGCCCTCTATAAATACCCAAACAAGGTCATTAAACAAATCATTGAATACATTGAATATTCGAAGAGAATAATCATTTTTGTTAAAACCTTGAGCCGTTTACTGTCAAAAGTTACTATTGCAAAAAGAGGGCTTTGAGTCATGATCTTCTTGCACATTTAAGAATATATTCAAGTAAGGAAGCTCATGAGTGATAGGTTCAAACCTGCGAAACCGCTACGAAAGCTCCAAGAGCAAAGTTGTTTCACAAGGTTTTTAATCTATTAGCTTATGTTTTCAATCCGTTTTTTGAAGTCATATCTGCTATCATAAGTAGCATAAACGGTTGATTTAAAGCTTAAATATTCATAGTAAAATCAGCTACTAAAGTAGCATTTACTATAGCCGATCATCAAAGTCAAAACCACCTACAAAGAGGCATATACTATGAAGAGAATACTCTCTTCTTGACTGACTTAACCTTATAGTAACATCAGCCTATTTAAGAGGCATGCTTAATTAAGAAATTTATTTCACATCAATCATTTTATGTTATAATTGTGCTTCGCTAGGGACACCGGAGGCGAACTTCAGCCCTCATTGGAGACACTAGGGGTAGACATTACATTTGCTAGAGACACAAAACGTACGATAGTAAAGGATTTTGTGATTAATTTTGCCTTGTAATATTCTGAAATATATTAATAAAATTAATCAACTCAGTGAAGAGCTTTTGATAGTGGACGTAGGTATATTGGCTGAACCACTTTAAATTGGTTCTTGTGTGTTCTTATCCCAATCATTCAATTTATTTATTCACTAGGTTCTTTGTTCATTTATTAAACAGACATTAGTTATTATTTAAAAGTACACATTTGGTGGAATTGGTGATATTTACAAGCACACGTTTGGTGGTACTATTAAGATAGCAAAATTGCATTATACGAAAACGGTTTGAACCTTGTGACCCTAATTGAACATTGATTAACTCACAGGCCATTAAAATTAAAGAAGATTGAAAAAAGTAGGATTAACCTATTCTGCCCTCCTCTAGGATAGTTTAGGACATAAAATTTCAATTGGTATCAAAGCGGGTTGCTCTATACTGGGGCTTAACAACCCGAGTTAGATCCTTATACTTTCCTAGTTACCCATGGCCTCCAAGGATGAAGGTTATGCCACAAACCAACCACCATACTTCGATGGTTCAAACTAAACTTATTGGAAGGCTCATATGACATCTACCTTAGACCCATGGACATTGGGGTTTGGTCCTTTGTGGAAAATGGATACACCAAACGTAAGGACAAAACTAAAAAAGACTAGCATACTAATGAAAAGAATGCATATACCGCCAACTACAAGGCGCTAAATGCAATCGTTTGTGCAATCAACCCAGATGAATTCAAAAGAGTCTCATGTCTTCTAATAGCTAAGAAAGCATAGGATCTCCTTGAGATTACCCATGAGGGAATAAACATGGTAAAGCAATCAAAACTTCATATGCTCACCTCTAGGTTTGAGGCCCTACGAATGGAAGAAGAGGAGAAATTCATCGACTTCCATACGAGACTCCAAGATATCATCAACTCAATGAAAGTAATTGGAGAAGAGATCAAAGACCCCAAAGATAATTAGAAAAGTACTTAAGTTTTTACCTGAAAGATTTTATCCCAAGAGTATAGTCATATAAGAATGCCAAGACATAAAATGAAATTAGAAGAGTTAATAGGTCCTATACAAACTTTCGAGCTTAAATTCAGACCTTCTAGTAAAAAGAAGAGTATTGTATTAAAAGTGGATGAAACCTCTAGTCTAGATGATGATTCGGATGAAGAAATGACTATATTTGCACAAAGATTCAAAAGATTACTTAGGACCAATACAAAGGGCTTTAGGAAGAAACCACCTCCCAAAAGACTTAATTTAAATCTTAGGAGGAAGACCTTTCCTAAGGAAGAGCCCATTTTCTACGAGTGCAAGGGTCATGGTCACTTTGCTTCAGATTGTGCAAACAAGAATAAAAAGATAATAAAAAACAAAGCCATGACAGCTACTTGGGATGATGACTCAGGTGAGTCGGATGCTGAATCCTAAAGTAGTGAAGATGAGTTTTCACATGAGGTAAAAGTATTTGTTGTGTTCACTAAGGGAGTACCCCTAAATGAGAATGAAGAAGAAGAAGGCGAAGGTGAGGAAGACCTTCAAGAAGATTATGACAAGCTTTACAGTGAAAGTTGGGAATTGGCCAAGGCCATTAAGAAGCTCAAGAAGGAGAACACGGAGTTGACTAAAAAGTTAAACTCGTTTGAAAAGACTCACTTCCAAATGTAACAAAACTCCTCTGTTGAGACTGAAAATGACAATACATCTAAAGAGGACTCAAATCTCCTAAAGATAAATGAAGAGTTGAATGAAACGATTATCTACCTTGAAATGAAACTGAACGATTTGAATCTTGCATTATTTCATGAAAAGGAAGAGAGAGAAAAACTTAACTTGTGTTAAACTAGCTAGTAGAACCACTTGACTACTAAATGAAGTTAAAAAGTTAGAAGAACACAAGAGGAAATCCATAAGTCTCATTGCCTAAGGAGATGAGAAATTTGAGCATATGTTAACCATGGACAGAGAGAGTGGTGATAGGAGGGGATTGGGATATAAATCTAAGGATTCAATGTCCAACTCCCACACCCATACCAAGGGTGTAAGAGGTGCCTTTGTAAAGGCAAAGAGAAGACCTATGCCAACTCAAGTGCACTTGTCCCTAAACCTTCTAGAGCATATCCTCATGTGAGACCAACATAAGCAGAAAAAGGTAAGGCTGTCTAAGAGACTTCAACCTCTAGACAACCATCTTCTTTGAAAGGCAAGAGATTTACCCAAAAGAGAAATAAAAGGGGAATGACAAAGAACTCTCAAAATTTTGTTTCTCACTCAAAAGGTCCACAAGTCACATGTTACTATTGTGGTTTAGTTGGACACATGAAATTTGAGTGTAAAAAGAGAATAAATGATTTGAGATTTCAAAACTCTCAAGAAAATAAGAAAAAAGGAAAATAAGAAAAGAATTAAAAACAAGAAACCATATTCAAAGAGTTGAAAATGCAATGCATAAAAAGAAAATTGATCAACTAAAAAGACCCAAAACTAAGCATATATGGGTTAAGAAGATAAGGGTTCACAAAGAGAACCTCAAGTGTTTGGTTATCCACACAGCTCTTAGAGCTGGAAGCACTTCAACTTAGTATTTAGATAGTGGATGCTTAAGACACATGACTAGAGATAGGTCTTTCTTCAGTCAATATGAAGAAAAGGTTGAAGGTAGTGTCACCATTGGTGATGGGAATGTTACCAGAATAGTTGGTAAATGGACTATTGAGGCTCCTGGACTACCTAGGCTAATGGATGTTCTTTACGTGCAAAGCCTTAAACACAACTTGCTAAGTATCAGTCAAATTTGTGACAAAGGCTATGCAGTCCACTTTGCTTAGAACTGTTGTGATATAAAGGACATGAAAAGTGATAGAGTTCTTGTTAGAGGAATACGAGAAAGTGAATTGTTATATCATAGAATCATGGAAAACTGATTCAAATACTTGTCTTATCTCTCAGTCTGATGAAATGAACCTTTGGCATCAAAGGTTAGGTCACATAAACTTCAAAGACCTTGCTAGACTAAGTAGAAAAGAAATTATCAAAGGACTACCTAATCTAAACAAGGTGGAAAACCCAATTTGTGGCAGATGCTTATTGGGAAAACAAACAAGGACTATACATAAAAAGGTCAATCAAATTAGAACAAATAGACTTTTATATCTTTTACACATGGACTTGGTTGGTCTTACTAGGACCGAAAGTCTAAGTGGGAGAAGATATTTATTGGTGGTTGTGAATGATTTCTCTAGGTACACATGGGTTTCTTTCTTAAGAGAGAAATCTAAAGCATTTGATGACTTTATGTATCTGTGCAAGAGAATGCAAATAGAAAAGGAACTCACAATCAAGAGAATAAGGAGTAATCATGCAGGAGAATTTGAAAATCATAAATTCTCTAGTTAATGTAATGAAATGGGAATCAAACATGAATTCTCTACTCCAAAACCCCCCAACAAAATGCGGCGGATGAAAGAAATAATAGAACCTTACAGGATATGGCTAGTGTTTTGCTTACAAGCAAGAACTTGGCAAAAAGGTTCTGGATTGAAGCAGTCAACATTGCTTGTTACATCGTTAATTGGGTTTACCTAAGGCCTGGACATCAAAAACAACCTATGAGATGTAGAATGGCAAGAAGTTAAATGTAAAATACTTTAAAGTATTTAGAAGCTCTTGTTATATCTTAAGAGATAGGGATCAACTTAGGAAATTCGATCCCAAGAGTGATGAAGCCATATTCCTTGGCTACTCCTCAAGGAGTTGGGCCTATAGAGTTTATAACAAACGAACTCTAACAACAGAAGAATCTATTAATGTGGTAATAGATGATCAGGAGAAAGACCGAATTGAGGTAGAGGAGGATTCTCAAATTCATCCAATTGAAGTACCTAAGGAGGCTACTTTGACTCAAGATTCACAAAGTGAATCTAAGAATGAAATTGAAGAAATCCAGGAGTGTCCCAAGGAAAACAGACAAACCAAGGGACATTCCTCCAAGGGTATCATAGGTGATCCTAATGCTAAAATTAAAATACAAAAACAAGTTGAAAACTTGATCAGTCATGTGTGTTTTACCTCTAAGATTGAACCCAGAAAGGTCAAAGATGCTCTTGAAGATCCACACTGGATTCTAGTAATGGAAGAAAAATAAAATCAGTTAAAGAGAAATGATGTATGGTTTCTTACTGAAAGACCTGAGGATAAAAATGTAATTGGAACTAAATGGATATTTAAAAACAAGATGGATGAATATGGAACTATTGTAAGAAATAAAGCTAGGTTAGTTGTAAAGGGGTATGCTCAGGTTGAAGGGATTGATTTTGAAGAAACTTTTGCCCATGTTGCTAAACTTGAGTCTAGGAGGGTTTTACTCTCAATCGCATGCTACTTAAAAGTTCAAACTTTATCAAATGGACATCAAGAGTGCCTTCTTGAATGGTTTATTACAAGAAGAGGTATATGTGGAATAATCCGATGGGTTTGTTGATCCACATTTACCAAATCATGTATACAAACTCAAGAAAGCCTTGCATGGGTTGAAACAAGCTCGAAGAGCTTGGTACGAGCGGCTCACCAAGTTCCTTTTAGACCACCACTTTGATATAGGGAGTGTTGACAAAACTCTTTTATCAAGAAAAAAATGATTACATACTCATTACACAAATTTATGTAGATGATATCAATTTTGGGTCAAGCAGCGAAGAGATGTCTCATGGGCTTGCTCAGATAATGAAATCTGAATTCGAAATGAATATGAAAGGAGAACTCAAGTTCATTCTTGGTCTTCAAATAAGACAGACCGAAGATGGCATAATTGTAAATCAGTCCAAATTTGCTAAAGAACTAGTGTCGAAGTTTGGATTACAAGACTCCAAACCTACCACTACTCTTATGTACACGAGTAGTAAAATTACTAAAGATCAAACTAGAGTAGAAGTTAATACTAAAATATATAGGAGCATGATAGCTAGCTTGCTCTATCTGACAACAAGTAGACCTAACATTGCCTTTAGTGTAGGTACATTTGAAAGGTACCAAGATGCACCCAATGAGTCACATCTCATAGCAACCAAGAGGATTGTTAAGTATGTAAATGAGACAATCAACTTCAGGTTGTGGTACCTATTTGATACTAAACCAGTGATTGGGGGTTTTTCGGATTCCGACTGGGTTGGAAATGTGAAAGACCACAAAAACATGAGTGGAAGATGTTTCTATATTAGAAATTGTATTGTTTCATAGCACAAAAAGAAACAAACATCCTTCTCTTTGTCAAATATTGAAGTTGAGTATATTGCAGCTGACAGCGGGTGTACTCAACTCTTATGGATTAAGCAAATGCTGAAGGACTACGAGTTGATCAGGACACTATGAACCTCTTTATTGACAATAATAGTGCTATAGAGATTTCCAAAAACCTAGTTCAACACTCAACCAAATATATTGACATTCAACACCATTTCATTAGAGAATTGATAGAGGAGAAAGTAGTGTCCTTAGAATATGTTAAAACCAAGAACCAACTAGCAGACATCCTCATGAAGCCGCTTGATGCCAAGAGGTTCCAATATTTGAGGGAAGCAATAGAAATGTGTGAAATAGTCTAAAGGGGTCTTGGAGTCATTACACACTCGAAAGCACTTTGGGGAGTTTTGGGGAGAAAAAGGTCCAATCTGGGCAAATTCAAAAATTGGAAGTTTGGATCGGTCATGAATTATCTACGATCGGTCCTACATGGCAATTCTATAATTTTTGCCAGCGGGACCTTTGATTGGTCATTCCAAACTCTGGACTGGTCTAGGATGGCAAACTTGTGATTTTGTGACATTGAGAATTTAAATAGGCACGCAGCTTGATTTTTGCTCATTTCTCTTCTTCCCGAAACCACCCAAGATCCTTTGAAACCCTTGATATTCTCTCTCTCAAATCCTTGCACAATTCTCCTCCAAATCATCGCAAATGGCAGATAAAGGGAAGAAGACTACACCAGTCACCAAGACATCGGAAAAAGACCACTGGACCCAAACGGAAGGCTATAGCTTTGGATAGGCGTGAACAACCACCAAGGAAGGAACCTCGGTTAAAAGAACAAACCCCAGGCCCTCATGCTTTTCATAATGAGGTATGTAGAGACAAGTTTGTATGATTCTTTTCTAAGAAGCCATTGATTTTCAAATGTTTTGGGAACCCAAACCGATGAAGGAGGTTAGGTTAGAGGAAGGTTGGGTTAGAGGATCACCTCATCGATTATGGGTGGATGCCATTGTTCAAACTTAAAGGAAAGATCCATAAACAGGAAGTTTGCATTTTTTATACGAACATGAACATTGAGAATGAGAATGAGCTCTCATTCGTCTTCGAGGTCTACAACATTCTGATTAAGGTGAACCCCGACATCTTGGCAGTCGAATTAGGGGTTTCTAGGGTTCGCGAGGATGTTGTTGAGTATCCTATGCCGTCTCTTGATCCGGAAGAAAAGGTTGCACTTACAGAGAGCCTAGGTGCAAAGTGCGAGGTATGGTCTTCAAGATTGGATGCCTCTAAGTGTTCACTTGCTGCTCGCTTCCTCAACCGCGTATTCACGTACAATCTTCTACCCACGACACATTAGGTAGATATGAACGAGGAAATAACATATATATCATGAACAACGTCCTGCAAGGGACAAAGATGGATCTGGCAATGATCACTTGTTCGAAGATGATCAAGGCTGCAAAGGCAAAGAACGCAAAAAACAACCTCTTTTACCCCATCATCATTACTCAACTCCTCAAGAGGAATGGGGTTCAGTTTCAGTTTGACTCAAAGAAGAAAGGGGTGGTCAACATCAACGTCGGCACCATTCTTAAGATGAAACAAAACAAGGTAGGTAGCACATCTAGAGCTGCAGTGCATGAGGACGCTAATGAGTCATCTGATGAGGATATTCCAACACCTTCACCAGCTCCACTACTCAAGAGGACTTCCAAAAATTAGTCCTAAACTAGCTGGAAGGTCTTCATATGTATGTTAAGAGAAACAATAGGATTATTGCCAACCAGAAGCTCTTGGCTAAGAAGTTGAATCTGATGGAAGAGTGACAAGAAAGGATGGCCTATCCGTTGAACTCTCAGGAACAAAACATTTTGAAGGTTTATCCAGTGTTCAGAGAGACTCCTTATCGGCCAATTGATATTTGGTGAAGATATCAAGATGGCTGATCTTGACTTTAAACATGAAGAAGCAAAAGGAGATGACGAGGATGATGTGTAACACCCTGTACCCAAATTAAGTTTAAAGGATCTGGACCCAACACTATGTGACAAATTTGAAACCTTTGGTAATTTCGAGCACGAGGACCATCCTCAACATTCGAGTGACCTAGACATGGTTTAGAATGAGTTGGTGAACCCTTGAACCACTTGGGTTGGACTTTGGAGACCCAAGACGTAGAAAGGATCAGAAAATCCAATCGTATTCGGGTGTTGCTCAAACTGAGTGTGACTGATCGCAAGATTAGTGATTGATCACAAGTCTTGAGCGATCACAAATCTCCTGATTGGTTATGGCTCAAAAATCAAAAAAAGATCGTAAACATATAAGGAAAGATGTGTCATGACCTCATTTGACCCCCACACGAGTGAGATCTCGTTTTAAACGAATTCTAAACCCTATTAGACCTCATTTGGGTCCTTTAGACCACTTAGAATACATAAAGAAAGAGTTAGAGAAGCTAAAGGTTTAGAAGAAGGGTGAGAAGATTCTTCTCCAAGCTTGGGTAAGCTACAAAAACCTAGATCTAGCCTAGGATAAATGTTATTTAATGTATTCTTGCTTTTGTTTATGGTCCTAATCAGGAAATACCTTGTTTACTTATAGAAGAAGGGAGAATTAATAAGGGAAAGGAAGTGTTGAAGGAGGATCTTCTTGGGAACAAGGAGGATTAACATTTAGTGAGTGAACATTCAGTTTATACTCACTTTTCTCACTCCGAGGATCATAAAAGTGTGATTTTCATTCTATGTTTCAATGATTTGTGGTTTTGGTTGGTGGATTTAGATCTATTCCTCTTGAGAATGTAATTTCCTTGAATTGGATTCTAGTTCATTTGATTTGGCATGCTAGAAAGATTTCACTATATTGTCATGAGTTCTTGGACTATGGAGTTATTGGTATGATATTAGTATCTTGTTAGATAAACTTGATGATCCATACTGTATTTGGAAAAGGTTTAGGGAGTTGTATTCATATGATTGAATGAGTTAGAAGGTTCCATGTGGTGTTTCTTGGTTCATCTTTTGATTTCCCTTTGAAATCCCTAATTTCTTGCACTCTTCCTATTTGTTGAAATGTCATATGATTAGTTCTCCATGATATATACGGTCTTATGACACAAGAGACCCTTATATGGGTTGGTTAGACGTAGCCCTGGAGACCCTTTATATGGGTTTCCTTTCTTAGGCCCGGAGACCCCTTTGTGGGTTGACCTTATTGGTCCTCAGGTACCTAATCACCGGGTCACATCAAAAGGTGAAGACGACTCTAGTGGTCCAAGATATGTATGCCTAGTCATCAGGTACCCAATCATCGGGTCACATTAATAGGTTAATACGGATATAGTGCTTATTGGTCTTATGACCCCGAAGACCCTTGTTGGGATGGTCATTCGTGGCAAGAGGCTCCTTTGTGAGCAATATGTATATGATTTGGATTTGTTGGAGATCTTATATGCGTTTTATGTTATGTTTTGTCGGAGACCCTACATGGTTATATGTTACGTTTTGCCGGAGACCCTTATATGGGTTATATATTATTTTTTGTCGGAGACCCTACATAGACTATATGTTACGTTTTGTTGGAGACCCTTATATAGGTTATATGTTATGTTTTGTCAGAGACCCTACATAGGTTATGTGCTTTGTTTTGCCAGAGACCCTTACATGGGTTATATGTTTTGGACTTGTCATAGACCCTTCATGGTTTAGTTATATTCACATTTGGATTTTGTTGGATACTCAAGTTGGGTTTATTTATACTTGGTTTCGGTATTTGACGGAGATCCTTATGGGTTAACATATGGCATATATCATGTAACATATGCACGGTTCGACATTGATTCGTTTTGGACACCCACATGGTTATCTTGTAGCATGAGCATACTTTGAATCATAGTATGGATACATGTCTAGCATATTTGATGTATTTGTATACACAATTTGATTCCTTACTCTACCTTGTTTCATTCTATTACTACTGTGATTTGGCCTCCTTTGTGTAGTATAAACTGTGTATCCTTTCGTTAAGCCCGTCAAGTTTACCCAAAAATTAACACTACCCACAAATGGAGTCTTTGAAAACAGGTATCTATTGAGGCTGCTTAGGGGAAGGTTATGAGAGCTATTCAATTGGGCTCTTAGGCCTAAAGTGTTGAATTTATGTTTCCTTTAGTTTGGAATGGTAGACTTAAGACATGATACTTTTATATTCAGCACAGTTGAGGATTGTATTATTGGCTGTTGGAAGCCTTATGTTGAATATGGTTATGTGTTACTTTGATTAGTATAAATGGATATGGTTTATTATTCCATTGTACTTAGGGTTTGTTTGGTTAAACTTATGACTGACTTTGACCTAAAGAAATAATTTACTTATTTATAAGAACCTTATTTATTTGTTAGATAAGTTGTTCATGACTCAAAGTGGACATATGGTATGCATATTTGATAAGAAAACTTCTTGATTTCCAAAAGTTAAATTGTGAGTTTGGTTTGCACTCATCCAAAGCTCCTAATCAAACTACATAGTCCGAATTCTCAAGATATGTGCTTCTCTGAGCATGGTTGAAAATTTCACTATTATACAACTATCTTGACACGTCATATGAAAACTCGTACATCATGCAACAGGGATAAGGGATCTCATAGTTGCATATCTCAGAGTTAATACTAGCATTTCATTATGACTTCTTAAACCCAGACATCTCCAAGAAGCTCTTTCTTATCCTTTAAATATTCTCTTGGTTTGTGATGAGGAATGACACCTCCCTTCAATGCTGGCCTATATACGTTAGAAGCATCCAACAACCTTCCATGTTGATTGGGTTCATCAATAATTAAGTTATAAGGGAATTCTACTATGGAATGTAGTTCCTCTAAACATAAGGACCATAACATGCATTGCATCATCGACCCTTCTTTTGCCACAAAGAGCTCGGATAATAGGGTTGAGGGCAATCATCCTCGGAGGATACCCAAGTGTTATCATCTC
The DNA here is from genome assembly GCA_025762735.1 of Platanus orientalis. Taxonomy (NCBI): domain Eukaryota; kingdom Viridiplantae; phylum Streptophyta; class Magnoliopsida; order Proteales; family Platanaceae; genus Platanus; species Platanus orientalis. The sequence goes on along the minus strand of JAOXJP010055511.1, from coordinate 2,727 downwards.
ATGTAGATTGGCTAGTCTTATCTATCTCCCCTCTGATGGAGAAAGCTAGGATAATAAAGCAATATGTGCCTTATATATCTCCTTGCAAATCCCTTTAAGGAGGATGTTCATCATCCTTCCATCAACTTCAAAACTGATTCCTAGCATCTCCCTATATATGTGAAGTGCTGATGAAATTTCACTCCATTTCAACAACCCATATAACAAATTGTTATAACTGATACAATCAGGCTGGCAATTTCTCTAATTCATTTGTTTCAAAAGACTAATTCCCTCCAAAGGTCTCCCTTCTTTGCAATGACCATTAAATAGAGTGTTTAAGTGACCACATTTGGATTTAGTCCCATTTCCAAAGCTTCTTCAAGCAACTCCATTCCTTGATCTGAGTGACCCACCTTATGACCGCAAAAATGCAAAGAATAGGAGTCTAAATAAGAAGGAAGGAGGGCAGTTTCACTACCGTGACCCTACAAAGCTGAATTTTCTATGGAGCTACTTGTAATCAAGTTACATAATTAGGATTAGCAAATAAATGAAACTGGGTTCTTGATCTTCTTCAACCATTGGTCAGAATTATCAAGCTTACAACATTTGGAATCAACCTATTTTCCACTATGTGATCTAAAACCTGTTTTTCCTCACCAGTGCCATGAGCAGATTGTTGAAATCCCAAAGCATAGGGAATCGAGCATCTTTCTCCAAAAAATCAATTTCAATCCGCTCACTGGCGGGTAACACCTGAGTTCATTCAGCAAAATCTAAAACTTGAAATGATTAATTTATCATCTCTCTCAAAAGAACCCAAACCTCTACTTCTTCCGATCCCCACTCTCACATATCCAACACCAAACTAAGGGCAGCAACAGCAGAGAATGTTGAAGCAACACTTGCAAGTCTCGAAGCGGCAGAAACAACAACATTATAAATGCACTGCCAAATCACGTACACACATAATCATCGTCATCATCAACATAGAATTAAAAAACAAACTGTATTAGCTGAAAAAATCCATCCTGTTACCACCATATAGCTGCACATTTTTTTTTTTTTTAAATTCAATATAAAGATTGATTTACCATATTCTGATCATGAACAATCAAAAAAACTTAATAAAAAAAATTCCATAGAAAAATTTGAAGAACATGAGAGGAGAGAGAGAGAGAGAGAGATAAGGAGAAAGCACAAGACAGAGTGAAGAGAGGGAGAGAATGAGAGAGAGAGAGAGAGAGAGAAAGAGAGAGAGAAGGCGGACAGAATGAGAGAGGGTGACAAAGGGTGCGATTGAGAGAAGATGAGGTAGGGAGAGAGAAGAGGGTTAATGTACTCATCTCACCGGTCGATGGCTGTCGATATTCCTTACAGGTTGGGATGAGTCCGGTCTTCTAGGGTCTTGGCAACGTTGATTCCCCTCTTCTTCTCAAGCGATTTCAAATCCCTAACCTACGAAAGCTGCAAATGGTTTTGTTTTAAGGGAACTTGTGTCTCTCATGGACTATATCCGTCTAGTCTGTCAAAATTCCCACATAAGTTAGTGGCTCAACTTATCATGTAAGTTGCTAGACCCCAGCTTAAAAATAAGTGGATTCTCCATTCTCTCTCCTACTTATAACTTATATATAAGTAACTTCTTAATTTGCAAACCAAACACATAAACCGTTAGAAGTCATAAATTATTGTAATAAGTTTATCCAAACGCTACCTTAGTTCTGGATTATCGATATTATTTATCCCGCTGCCCTTGACATGATAAAAGGCAAATGGATGAGTTATCTGCTGTGTTGGATGATTGTGAATGGTTTGCACACGTTATTAGTATTATTCCGCTGCAATATGTATATGGACTTAAATGGTAAAAAAGGAAATGGATCAAATTTATATGGAAAGACACAAGAGAATAAGTGTCACTCCGAAAACGGGATCTCCCCACCATGAGATACGGGTTTGGGGTGTGTCATACAATGTCATGGATCCGGATTTGAGCACGAGCCACCGCATATAAATCCGGGTCGTATCAAAAGAAGCCAAAATTTCACTTCATAGTCAAGAAAATTGTATGAACAACAACAACAAACAGCCTTATCACAACTATTTGAGGTCGGCTACATGATTCCTGTTCCACCATTCCACTCTATTTAGGGTCATATCTGCCATTAAATTACAAGCTGCCATGTCTCTCCTTACTACTTCAACCTAGGTCAATTTTGGCATTCCTATTGTCCTTCTAGGCTCTAGCACCTTCAACGTGCATCATCTCACTCCTCCCTGGCAAAGTCATTGGTCTTCGTTGCACATGACCAAACCATATCAGTCAACTTTCCCTCATTTTATCACCTATTGGTGCTACACCTAAGCTCCCATGAATGGATTCATTTCTAATTCTATCCTTTCTAGTAAAGAAAATTGTATGACATATACTAAATTTTTATTTCATTGCACTGCATATATCAAATACCCTCCCCCCCAAATTTTTTTTTTGTTCCATTTAAGATTTAAATCATGTACATCCCTCATTAGAGAACTTATTGAAAAATAGATCTCTTCTTTTTTCGTGGGGGGAAGCAAAGAATTCAATTGAAAGATAACATAAATGATAATTTCAATTTGAAACTTTGAATAAGAACATCTTCAACAAATTGGAAACATTTATTTATTTGTGTGGGTGGGTAGAATTATATGGGTGCAAGACTGAACATTCCATTGCAGAGCATGAACCTACTAAGGCCCCCC
>JAOXJP010055501.1:0-15850 GCA_025762735.1 Platanus orientalis | reverse complement strand
CGTCTTCACCTATAATTACCTATATAAAAAAAAAGTAATAATCAAAGGCAAATTGTTCTAACTTTTGTTGCATCCCGGTTTTCTGCTTTGGTAAAATCTTTCTTCAGTAGACAACCATTATTGGTAAGATTATGGCCTGGTCATAAATCAATATCAGAGTAAGAGAACTTGAGCACTTGAGAAAGCTTCATAGAAGGAAATTTCGACAATGACAGAAGGGCATCTTCTAGAAAGAACCAATCCACTCAAACCAAGCACGTAGATTAAGACCATGAAAACCAAACTATTAAACAAAACTCTATTCCTTGAGAAGGACGGATGAATATTCAGGACCTCTTTCTCTCTGTCTTCATTTTCTTTTTCTTCTATCACTTTTCAACAACAATGAGCCTGTTACCAGAACTATGAACTTTTCAATTATAAATTACTTCATAGAATTGTTTATCAAAAGTTATATATGTGGTCTCTAGACACAATTTAAGTTCGAAATAATTTACAAATGTATCAAAAATTATCAACCCAAAATAACTATTTGTTCTATAAATTAAGAAATTAAGTAAATGGAACATTTAGAACTACAAAAGAAAATTTGTAAATAGAAGAATTGACTAAATTTAATGAATCTAAAAAGAAGAAGAATTATAATTACACGCCAAACACCGAAACGAACTGAAACCCAGATCAAATCAAACTACAATGTCCTTAAATTCCTAACCTTGTTAAAACTGGTTGTTCTCCGATTCTTTTTTTCTCTTTCGATTTCGATTTATCAATTTATGAATGCCAGAAAAGAATCCGCATTTAAAAATATATCAACGAAAATTTTTTTTGAAGAAATCTTGAACACTTCGCTGATCATCAATCTTAAATTTGCAAAATAAAATAGACCCATTAACAATTCCGGATTCCTTAACCGTAGGACGATGGAAGATAATCGTAATGACAAACCAACAAACTATAACGAGTAAAATCATCAACAGATCTAAACACACAAAGATTTTTCTTTCTTTACTTTCTTCATTTGCGAAAAAAGAGATTCAGACCTAAAAGTACTTACAAAGCATTAAAATAAAGAATCATAAAAAATCAACAGATTCCCAAATCTCGTCATGGAGGACTGAAAGACACACAGAGATCAATGACGAACCCAACAACGAAAACCCAGTTGAAACAACAAGAAATGCTACAAGAAACCGATGGAAGAACACAGAAATTAAAGCAGAGAATTACATAAAGAGATAGAGATAGAAAGAGCTACAATGCTTACACGATGTATACTTTCGTCGCCATTAAAATGGGTTCGGAGGTCTCTCTCTCTGCAATCAGTCTGCTCTGAGTAGAATCGAAAGACAATGGAAGGAACGAAAGAGCGAGGCCGTATTTATTTTTCAGTCTGAGCTGGGTTCTTGATTAGTTAAGTGAGAGTCCTTTAACTAATAATCCAAATTAACCACTAATCTCCTTATTAGTGGGAGTTTTATAATTGAGAAGTTGTTGTCACTCCCCTCATCATTTTCTTTTTAATGATTTAAAAAAAAAAAAAATCCTCTACAATTCAATTAATATCACAGCTGTGTTGCTTCAATTATTTATAAAAATGACAGCTTTCTTCCTCACCTACCAAAAAATAAATAAATAAACCTAAAAGTTGTCTATTTTATTTAATTTCATTCTAATACAAAATTAAATTTAATGATAAGGGTATTATAGTAAATGCAAAGTTACTTATTTATGGTGTATTTACTACAAAAACCCTCCTTTTTGAGACCCTTGGATGAGCCCTTCTTGATTAGTAGCAAACCAAAGAGGATAAATAACACTCACCTCAACGAACGCTAACCACCGCTCCCTGTCAGGTGGAGGGCACATCAGCGCTGAAAAGTGAGTATGTGTCCCCCAAAAAAGTGAAAATCACTTTTCAGTGCTGATGTGTCAGCCCCCCTGACAGGGTGCAGCGGTGAGCGTTAGTTAAGGGAAGCGTTTGCAAACACTTATCTTCAAGTCATAAAATGCTTCAAAAATATTTGGGTTGGGTTTGATTGTGTGTGCCTGGGTTTGGGGGGTAAATGTGATTTTACTTTTATATATATATATATATATATATATATATATATATATATAAAAGCTCAACACTTTGAGTCCTCTAATTGAATGTGTTGTAAAAGACTTTGTTGTCTTTAATTATCTTATCCACTATACAATCTATTATCCATTCACATTACAAAAAAGAAAAATGTTGTGTCTAGGATTTGTTGTTTAGGATGGTGTCTTGGACACATGGAGATGACATGTGGAAGAAAATGGATAGGGTTCAATGAAATTTCAAAGTCCCATCCATTTTCTTTCATGTGTCGCCCCCTAGCATCCAAGACACCATCCTAGACAGAAAATCCTGGACAGACCATATGCTTCTTTTCTAGGTGGGTCATATAGGTTTCTTTGCTATTTCAATCTTGTAAAGGAGATCAGCCAATTTTATTAAACCAATCCACACAATACCATAAAAGGGGGCTTTTTATTCTACAAGACAAGGAAGTATTTGATTGATATTGATTGCCACAAGAGAGGTAAGTGGTATGGCAACCAATGAAAGCAAGATCTTTAGGTTATTCATATTTCTTTACTAGACAACTTGACGAATAATCCTGTCCATTAAATTAGCGATTTTTTTTGTCGGTATGTTTCTTTATTTTTGAATTTTGTTTTTCTCCTACATTGTCTAAATTCATTTCATCTGCACAACCGGCATTTTTTTTTTATAAAAATAAATAAATATTGCTTATATGTCTATAGAGTTAGATTTGGTAGAAAATATTCAGTGACCAAAATTGAAGTGACCATGCATGACGTGTTCCAGTGGCAGACATTTGATATTTTTTTCGAATTTACTCTTATAGCAAAAATACCTATAATTCTCAGTTGTTGCTGAGGCTAGTGTAGGAAAACAATCAATTAACAGAGGACAAAAGTATTAAAAACAGAGGAAAACTCAAATTAGGGAGAGAAGATTGAGGCTGTTTTGTTATTTAAGGACAAATACAAATGAAAAGAATCCTAATAATATAAAAAGACAAATGCAAAAGCCAAAGATAGATGCAAAAACACGGAAACATAAAAACACAAATACAAGAAAAAAAACCCTATAAATTAATCATTTACATACGAGCCCAGATCCTCTCCTATCTACAAGATTTCTTGCAATGAGGAGAGGTGCACTTTGTACCTCCGAAATACATTTTTGGAGGTTAATTATAACTTTTTTGTATATACCAAAAACCCCTAAGAAATCTTGTGAACAAGAGAGGATCCTCACACTATACATCTAAGACAAGATTTAACTTGGGTGTGAAAGTATGACATGAAGACACATGGGGCTTCTCATTGTAGGGTCTCTAGAGGAATCATAACTTCTCAACTTGGGGGACTCGCATCAATGCGTTCCATTGAAGCGTGCTCCTTCGTTCCTACTTCCTACCCCTCCACGCTCTCCATTTCATCCCATTTACGCATAATAAATTGTCCCTCGCTATTATTAAAAACATATATATTTAATTTTCCTTTTTTTTCTTATTAAGAATCGAATCCTTTTCTTCTTTGATTTGAGTATAACTACATATTAGCTGACATGTAGACAAAATGCAGTGTAACCCACGCAAGAGGTCTCCAAAATCAAAGCTAATATGATCCAATGATAGCAACCATTTGACAATAAGCTCCTCTTCACTGTGCATTTCTAAAGGAAGTCATCTTTCTTTGAATGGGATGGTTTTGATCATCTGGGTCATATTGTGTTACTGACTTTTAAGGTAGAAAATTTAAGTTGGTAGAATCCATAAAACTGACCTGCTTTCAAAACGCGTCTTCACCACTAACATATGACTACTTAACTCGTCTAGCCTTTAAAGGAGGAAGGAAAATTTTTCTCTTGACTTGGATCCATCACCTTAATAATTCACGGAGAAGATTAGGTACAATTGAAATTTGCACTGATGTATCTGAATGGTGCCAGGGGACAGATACATCAGTACTGAAAAGTGATAAATGCTTCCCAAAAAGTGGTAAGTCATTGTTCGGCACTGATGTGTCAGCCCCTTGATGCTGCTTGTATGCATCAGTACGAATTCATCCCAACCCAATAATTCACTACGAAGATGGGCGTTTTAAAATAAAACACTTAAAACGGTCTTTCCAAAAACCCTAAGATGATAGGAAAGGTTAGAGTAAATGTAATTAACATATATTTTAATACTGGAAAGAATGTTTAGTTCAGGATTTGTGTCTAGGATGGTGTCCATGACAACAGGAGATGTCATATGGAATAGAATGGGTGGGTTATGCATTTTTTGAATATGGAATATACATTTTATTCCATATGATGGCCCCTGACGTCCTAGACAAAACATTCTTTTCCCTTCTAATACTCCCCTTGTGGGGAATACTAACGTGCACACATCAACAATGCAAGGAGAAAATACATGCGAGGCCTGGTAAATAAAGGCGTCCACAGGGAAATTTGAACTTGTGACTTAAAACTTGATTTGATACTAATTAACCTTCACTCCTAAAACCCTAAGATCCTAAGATTATATGAGAGGTTAGAGGAAATATATTTGACCTATATTTTAATACACTACACCCAGCAAGCAAGCACTAAAAATTAGGTGAGAACAAATCTTGTTAGAACTGTGCAAACGGCATCGGTATCAGGGTACGGACACATCAGCACCAAAAAAGTAATAAATGCCCCCAAAAAAGTGCAAATCACTTTTCGGTACTGATGCATCAGCCCCACTGGTGCCGTTTTGACAGTTCTCAGGAGATTCGTTCTCACATAATCCAAGCCTGCAAACAAGCTAGCTGGGGTCAAATCCATCATTCCGTTCTTACTACACTAACCCAAGATACAAAGCATAAAATATTCAAGTTCAAAGTTAGCGGGTTTGAATAATCTTCAGTCAGACTGGGTAGCTATCACAGCATTACTAGAGGCCGGATTTGGTATGACAACTTAGAGAGTGCCTAAAGTTGGAGTGACATCAGGGCTGACACATCAATATAGAAAAAGTGAAATATACTTTTTGAGGGATGTTTTTCACTTTTGGGCATTGATGTGTTGCCCCTGATGTCATTCCAACTTTAGCCACTCTCTAAGTTGCTTACCCTATTCATTCATTAAACACATGACATGATGCCTAACAAAGGTGTCTGTTATGCTTGTGTTTCGAATTCTACCCCATACGATAAGCATCTGTTACTATTATCCAACCTGAAAAGGATCTTCCTCTACAAGCTTATGACCTGTTAAGGTCCTGTAGGCTAGGTGGCATAACATGATTGGAGGGAAAAAATAAAAATTATATTTTTAAAAATTGTAATTCATTTTTTCCCTCCAATGGTATAGTGCCACCTGTTAGACAAGACCTTAACAGATCATAAGCGGCAGGAGAGGATCCATTTTCCAACCCAACCTGTTCCGATTTAATAGACTGAAACTCAAAATAGAAGTCTCTTCGATCAAAAGTTTTTATTTCCAACTCAGACTAGGATCAAGATTTGAGCTGGTAAATAAAACTTATTCATAAGACTTTTCTACAATCTTTTATAAATGTAATCTTCCAGTAGAAGTTTCTTTAATATTTGTCGCCCGTGGATCTAGGTAATATTGTCAAACCATAAATTCTTCTGAATCATGTGATTGTTCTTGTCTGCTTTTTCGCTTTTCTTATTCGTTTCACATTGCTATCGGCCCTTGTTCATTCTTTGTCATATCAGTGTCGATATATATACACTTCAGTAAAAGGAAGGTGTTAAAAGTAAATACACAATAAATAAGTACATGCATTTTTATCAAAGTAACCTTTGTCAAGCATCACATGCTGGGTAGGTTCACTCTTCATTGAGACGGGAGATGATTCAATCCAAAGTAAGCATATCATTTTCACATAAAAGGTAGAAGAAAATTATTACAAAAGCCCAGTCTGGTTCCGTGAATTGAACAGATAAGGATAGAAAAGAATAGCAAGAAAATAATCTGTAATTTTATATCTTTTCCTTATGGTTATTTGGTTGCCAAGAAAAAAAAAAGAGGTAAACCTGATGTGTTACAATTTTCATGCCAGAGGGAGGATTTTCATTCAAGAGTCGTGTGAAATTAATATGGTAGCAAACAAGGAAATAGTTACGTAAGTGAGAAAATTTTAAAATTTGAAGATTTCTAATTCATAACAACCAGACAGCTTGAAAATGATTTTTTCGAGAAACTTTTGCAAACCAGCTTTTAATGGCAACCAGAGAGGGCCTACACGTAGAACTCCCTTGGGGATTGGTTCTCATGTGCAAGAATCTATTTTGTTTTGGGTTCTAAGCAAAGGGCTTTTGGATGGGTAGGGTCACAATTTTTTGGTTATTCTTTTGGTAATGGCTGGTTCAAGGTGGGACCTAGAAGGGCATGAGTGGGAGCTGACCTTTACTCCACGAGTTCTCCCTCGCAGGCTCATCATATCCATTTGCATTTGCGTGCTGGGGAGGGGAGACCAAATGTGTTCCCCTTCACTTAATTTGAGAAAGCCACCTTAACATCCCTCTTAATCATGGCAGCTTCATGGCTTTTGGTTGCTTAAACCATTATATTACTTTTTCACCTTACCACTCCAATGGATTCCTGGGCTTGCTTCCAACATAAAAATTGGGCACATTATCTTTTGCTACGCCCGTGAGGCAATATACAAGGGGGTGGGACCCATAGGGCATCACGCAAGGGGGCATCGCAGAGGATATCAACCCCATAAATTTTAGGTTAACAACCAACATTACCCTTGCTCAAAGGGTAATGTCGGGTCCATCAGCTTTCCTCAAATTAAAGAGAGTTCAACTGATGGGCCAATATCCTCTGCGCCGCTCCCCCTCTGCGACGCTCGGGTGCCAGACGGGGGTATCATTTCACTTTTTCGGGGTGATGTGCCACCCCCAAAAAGTGAAATGATCCCCCCCTCTGTCTCGGCCCTCGAGCGTCACAGGGGGGGAGGCGCAGACGATGTCATCCCTCGACTGAGATATCTATTTAGCAGTTATGACCCCGTTTAGATACTTGTCAGATTGTTCTGTAGTATAAAGGAATGCTTTTTATGTGTTGTTATTGTCTAAATTCGACACCTAAAGCATGTTGGACAAGTTGGGAAGGTATGCGACCTAAGTGTGATGAGGAAGAGGTGAGAACAAGGAGGTTTATGGGGCTGCACCCTATTATTATTGAAAATGCAAGAGAACAAGTTGTGTTATTACACGGCATGATTTATGGGCTTGTGCCCTTTTACTTTCATAGAACCACTTTTCTTCATTTGAAAATGTGGAGCACCAGTTGTGCTGTTCCACGGTATGACTTTTATTTTTTATTATTACTTTTTTTTTATGTACACCCAGTGGCCACTGGTTGCTCTGGAATATCAAGATCAACTCTAGCGATATTATTTCCCTTGACTTATGATGATAACTATCAATTGGCTCCAGGTAATAGCTTATATGTTGACATTGCAACCACGAGGTTTCACATTTGATCCTAAATTAGCCCCATTTCAAGGTGGGGTGGGAGGAGGGAGAGGAGCATAGATGCAATTGAAGCAGGGATTTTTCGCACTTAAGGCTGTCAAAACATCCATATTCGAGTCTTATTCAATCTACTTAAAGCAAATACAAATGCATATATATCTAATTCGTTTAAATATTAGCTTTACTTAACAAATATTCATTGATAAACGAATTGAACACGGATATATATACATCCACTCCAGCTTTTAAATATATACCCTTGGTTGAAACCTCCTCACCAGCTAGCTCCCCTTCTTTGATTGAACTCCACATATCATCTTCCATCTTTATAGTTACTAGGTCATTATTATATTTTTACCTTTATCATAATTGTTGTCTTCTTTATTGGGTTTTGGCTTCGTTCCAACCATGGGATCATGAGATGATCTAATCGTTGGCTATATATGTTTGTATTTAAGACTCATCTTGTGAAAGGATGATTAACGACAGTTAGGCTAAAACCCAAATATATAAGATTAAAAAAAGAAAAGAAAGAGTGAGGGAGAGGTAATCGTACGGGGTTCTTGTGGGTTTTCTTCAAAGTTTGAGAGTGTGAGAGAGAAAGGGTGTACAATGGGAAATGGTGTCGGTTTTCGGATTGCAAAAATCACACTTCTTTGTACAGATTTGCATTCTCATAGTGAAGAAAGATTTAATCATCTCCTATAGATGTAAGCACATCATTGAACCACATAAATCTTAGTGTCTCTTATTTTTTGTGCTTTAATTTAATTTAATTTAATTTTTCTTGTTATTCATAGTAGAATATTTGCTGCAAAACATAACAAATTGTATCAGAGCGCCGGGTTTCCGCCAAGAAGAATATAAATTATGAATATGTTCTTAATTACTGAAGTTTAGTACAATGAAGCAGGAAAATAAAAGAAAATACAAGGAGATGAAGGATGGTTTGTATCATCTGATGGGGAATACGGTGATTGATAGTGTTCCTTTGACTTTAACAGATAACTAGAAATAGGATGCACAAAATAATATGAGCTTGCGTAGGGTCTCTTTTACAGTTAGGGTAAATATAGGTGTTACGGGTTTCTAGGTGATAGATGATGATGAAACAGCTCATGCGGTTGAAGATGACGGATCAAAGTCTCTATTTAGAGTTGACTAAACGAGTTGACTCAAGGCAACTATACATGTGCATTGGCCGTGTTATGATCGAATCAGATGGTGTCATGATCAAATTGATTCGATGGTATATGTAACGGTGGTTCTTCAAAGCCAACGATTGTTTGCGGTGATAACAAGCAGGATATTATTTAGGTTCAAGGTGGAAGTGCGTTCCAAGTATATATGGCATAGAGTTCATTAAAAATGATAAGTGCAGATTTTCTCTAGAGTGGTTACGAAATGTGAGTTAAAGTGGAGTATGATGCACATGTTATAGGTTTTGTGTTTTGACAAAGATACAAGTGGAGTTGACTTCAACAGAAATTCTTCAAGGAACTAGAAATAAAACCAAGGTGGAGATTTGTTGGGTTTTTGGCTTCATTCCAATTATGAGATCATGAGATGATCCAATGGTTGGCCATATATGTTTGTAGTTAAGACTCCTCCTATGAGAGGAGTGGTTAACGACGGCTAAGATAAAACCCTAAGATATAAAATTTAGCAGAGAGAGAGAGAGGTATCCATAAGGGGTTCTTGTGGGTTTTCTTCAAGGTTTGAAAGTGTGAGAAAGAATGTACAAGGAGAAATGGTATGGGTTTTCAGTTGCAAAAATCACACTTCTTTATACGGATTTGCATTCTCGTACTGAAAAAAGGTTTAATCATCTCCCATAGACGTAGGTACATCGCCGAACCACATAAATCTTGGTGTCTTTTATTTTTTTGTGTTTTAATTTAATTTAATTTAATCTATTTCTTGTTATTCATACTACAATATTTGTTGCAAAACACAACAATCTTCATCTCCATTCTTGAACTAGCAATACAAAAATTTCTTACATCTTCTTTAGGGTGTCTAGTCTGCTCTTCTTATTGTTGTTATACTAGCAGTCCCATTCCTCTCCACTTATCTCCCTTATCCCATGTTTTCAAACCCAAATTTTATGTGTCACCACTCAAAATTTTGATTTTTTGATAGAAAAAGTATAATTGGATATATCCATATTCGTATCCAATATTCGTTTAATTAAACAAATACAAATACGAATCTTACTTTTCAATATCTGCAGATATCCGAATTTATATCCAATATTCGATTAAGTAAACAAATGCAAATATCCGCTTCGAATTCCCTCCATTTACTGCCCTAGTCACACTAATGTTCAAGCAAAAACAAATTAAAATCATATAAAGCCGTTTAAAGTGTGGCATCTTTTGTAGTGTGACATGTATCCCAAAAAGTTGAAAATCAGTCACAAAAAGTGAAAATCACTTAACTGCTCTCTTGATTTTCACTCTTTTGGGAGTACATGTTGCACTGTAGACAACACATTAATGTCACACTTTGCCACAATTTAATTTACAGTAGACGATTTGGACTCTGCTTAAAGAAAGAAAGAAAACAAGAAAGAAAATCAACCCTGCAAAGTCAAGTTTTCCTTCAGTTACGCATGGACCTAACTCCGGATCCCCAAACAATGGGGCAATTCAAGAAAGGCTTAAAGCCCAGACCACGGAGACCTTAGTCCACACTTAAATCAAAGCCCAAGCCCAAGTTCCAACTAAAACAATCCATGGGCTACAAAGTGCATAAAGTATTTTGGGTCCCATTAAGAGAATCTTGCAAAAATAGTAGTGAAGCCTCCAGGCTCCACATCGCCAAACAAGGAAATAGAATCCCATCTACCCCAATCAAATTCAAATTGGATGCTAAGAAGGAAGTGGATCCCAGTGGAATTCAATCAAGCTTCCAAAATGGGTAATTTCCACCAATCTATAAAATGCCATATGCTCTACAAATCTATAGTACATAAATTCTTATGCCTACCAAGGGAAAAAAAGAAAAGGACCCTTTTCGGGCAATGTTATAATTCACATAATTCTTGAAGTATAATAAGCCTTGAACACCTTACCCTCTTGATCAAGAAGAAAAGGACTGAAGCAAGTATTTTTAAATACTCTCAGGCTTCCACATCTTCAATTTGATCAAGCGTGAAGCCCGTAAATGAAGAAAGGGATTCCACCATTTCACCATTTCACCATCAACCAAAATCGATAGAAAAAAATAATAATAAATAAATAACTTTGTAATTTATCTTATTGTTTCATGCATGTTCCATATACATAATTTGTGTAGACAAATTTCTAGCATGCTTAGAAAGGCTCTTTCATCTCATCTCTCAAGTCAAAGCCAACTCTAACACAAAAATCCGAAAGACTGATAGCATGAAAGAAGCCATTGTGTGTGTTAAGGGCCTGTCATCTTCTTGGTCATGAAAGTGCAAATCATACCAAGGTACCTGCTAAAAGTAATTAACACTTCTAACACCTTCCACACAAAGCAAGGAAATGACAATTAAGTTTACAATAATGGAAAACAATATTTGCACAAATGGTTGATAGAATTGCTAAATCGAAGAAGAGCAAAAGATAGTAAGAGAGGAAGCCATGCCCAACTTTTCTCAACCTCTATCATCGTAGAGTCGCAGAATTGGCTTTCACATGTCGCTCTCCATTGTCATCTATGAGTTGTTAGAGAGAGAGAGAGAGAGAGAGAGAGAGAGAGAGAGAGAGAGACAATGGCCTCAAATCATCTTGGCCTCCATTCAGCTAGGGCTGTCAACTAACTGCCTAAACATCCGTATTCAATTCGAGTAAGGTGAATACGGATGCGTCTATATCTGATTCGTTTAATAAATATTTGATTACAAATGAACCGAATGTGGATATGTATACATGTGCTCCAATTAATATTAGAGGGTATTGTAGAAAATAGGTTTTTTATATAAAAAAGAAAAAAGTTAAACAAAACCCTTAAGTTTCTCATAGAAAGTGTAATAGGATATATCTGAATTCGTATTTGAAAGTCATTTAAAATAATCAAATACAAATATGAATCATATTTTTAAATATCCATATACATTTGAATTCGCATTCGATATTCAATTAACTAAATGAATACAAATATGAATGTAACTATATCTGATTCGAATTCGCTCTGTTTACAGCTCTACACTTGGCCCAACATTTATAGGCATCAGTGCTCATGTGTCTCAGTCGGCACTTGGTTCTCTGTCATAGTAATAGTCACCGATTCATCACCTTGAGAGTGGAAGAGCTTTCTGGTTTTTGTTATCAATTAATATAGTGAAACCACGTCTATCCTTTCCCTTTTTCTCCTTATTCGAGCATGATAGATTGCTCTAGTGTAATATATATATATATATATATATATATCAGTGTGATGTGAACCAAAATTTACAAAATAAAAATAAGAGATAAAAAATAGAAAATTGATTCTATACGAGGGGATTGGACCTCTAACTTCGAAGACAAATTTTATTTCAGGCTTGAAAGAAAATGACTATTACATAGTTTATTTAGACTTAGCAAACCCTAATGTTCTTACCAAGGAGAGAAAAATTGTATCTTAATAATAAATGAAGTAAAATAAAATAGAAATGACTGAAATGAAAATTCTAAATCTTAATAGAAATTGAAAGTAACTAAGAGGGAAACAATAACAATTATGTTAGGTGCACATCATTCCACCCCATTAGAATCGGACTTATCCTCAAGGTCCGAAGGTAAGATTGGAAAGACAGCTTGAAAAATCCCTTTTTGTTGTCATCTTTTTCTAGATCTGTACCATTAGTAAGTTTTTCTTCAAGCCAATCACCTTCAATGAGGAAGAGTTGTGCAGTTTTGCATTGGTGTTCCCTTTAGAACAGTTCATCGCAATCAAAACAAATTCCATGGTTACACCTCTCAGCCATCTCCATTGACATCAATTTTCAAATTTGTTAAGTGTTTTGAACAATTTGTGCCTTATAAATTGGTTGTTGATTTGAAATATAATTTATAAGATGATCACTTTGTGGTAGGAGTAATCAGCCCATGATGGACTAATTATAGTTATTTGATGATATTATTTTTTCCTTCACCATCAAGTCTTGACTAGTGGCTTTAATTAATGTTGTAGACTCCAATATTTTTACTTCATTTCGGATATCCTCTCAAAGGCCACTTATGAAGCAATCTATCATGAATTGTTCCAACAGTGGCAATGTTAGATTTGGAAGTCTTTGAAACTCATCTTAGTATTTTAACACCGAACACCAAACCCTTCTGCTGAAACTTTGCAATGGCGTCTCTGAGTTTTCTTAAAGAAGTCTCTCCAAACCACATGCATAAAGCCATCGAAAAATCTTCCCACATATAGGATTTGATAATTTTTTTTTTCATCTAATCGTACCACTATACCGCCTTTCCTTCTAAATAGAATAAATCAATATAGCCTTTTTCATGATCAAAACTACGATTATAATTTAAAAAAAAAAAAAAAAACAAGTTAGTTTGATAAACCCAACTAACCAGATCAATGCTGTTGAAGAGAAGGAAATCCATCATTGTATATTTTGTTTAGATTGGAGAAGGGGTTGAAAACAAGGTTTTTGGCAATGGTAATAGTGCCCAATGTGGTGTCCGAGATTTATGAGATGTGGAGGGTTGGCTTCGATCTCAATTAAACAAAAGTTGAATCATCTCCCATAACCTTGCAAACCTTTCAATTCTTTCTTTTCTTCCTTCTTTTATATGTTTCCTCATTGCATCTCATTTTTCAATTGTTTTAATTGCTCATTGTTAGTTTCCATTGCAGATCAAATCGGCTTTAATACCAAATGATGTGAATCCAAATTTATAAAATAAAAATAGAAAGAAATTATAAAAGTTTGATTCTATATAAGGGGATCAAACCTCCAAATTCCTATAAAAACTAATTTTATTTTTGTTTGAAAAAGAAAGAACCATTACATAGCTTTATATAAATTTGGCAAAACCCTAAGGTTTTTCTCAAAAAGAGAAGAATCATGTCCTAACAACAAAGGAAACAAAATAAAATAGAAATAAATGAAAAAAATTTCTAAATTCTAATGACAATGGGTAGTAATTAAAAGGGAAATAATAGCAATTATGGTAGACTCACATAACAATGCCAAAAGGTCTTTTACTTTTGGTTTCTACTACTATATCTTCTATCTTTTACCCTTTTTTTTTAATCTTGAGTGAGGGGATGACAGGGGTGTTTATCTTTGCATCCATGTTGCAGAAGTCTTGATGGTAAACACATCTTGTTAAATATACGATACATTTTTCCTCAATGATAAAATCTGCAACCTAAAAGATCTATTGTGACTAATTTTGTTGTGATTTTTTTGTGGCATGAAAAATAAAAATAAAGAAGAAACCATGCCTTTTGTTCATGCTACTAAAAGAGCAGTTGATATTTTCTTAATTTGCAGTACATTCAGAAGGAGCTGTAGAATCCCAGTGATGAGATCGGCAGATGCCAGACACAGATTTTACTAGATGGTGAGCAACCTTATTCATATCTTTTTTGGAGAATGTGGACATTATGGAGAAGATGAAAGAGTCAATAACAATAACCACTCTAATGCGTCATGCTGGATCTTTATAAGTTTCATTCAGGAGTTTTACAATCTTCAATCTGAATAGGAGAAGTTGAGAAATTCTGAATTAGTGATAAACCCAAATGAAAAGCCCAAGCTTTCACCTCGTCAGCCAATCAAGACTTATAGTAGATAGCATTGCACCCAAAATATTATCCTAAATGGTTGTGTTATAAATGCTGTTGCTCCATTGCCACCTAATGCACCTTCCACATTTATATTGACCGTTCCTACTGCTAGAGGCTTCCAATGGGTTGGTTCTTCATTCAGCTGTGGTCTGTTTCAGAAGGGACATTGTATAGTTTTGAGAACTGGATCGGTCATTGAACCAAGGTGGATGGTTTAGGTCCAACCAGGTTTGACCATCAATTTACACTTGAGATTAATACATACTAAAAGCCAAACAGATATATATATATATATATATATATTAGAGACAAAGGACATATGATCATATCATAGAGCAAAAACTATACCAAAAATGGGAAAGATAGGTCTCTAATATTTTTTCTTAATTTGTTAAAATAACATAAACTGGTTGGTTTTATTAGAACCAAGTTCATAAAAAACTGACTAGTTTTGATAATTTTTGCCAGTTATATATGGTTTTTCGCATATTACAGTTTTAAGTTTATATAGAACCCTTCACAGTGCTGGTTCCGATCAAACCAGATCCGACCGCCTGTTTCGGTCCAATTTTCAAAACTGTGAGACATTGAGCTCCAAATTGTCCCCCGTGGGTACTCCAATCAACAACCCTTCCAACAACTGGTCGCGTGTGAGAATGCAATTTACCTTGACAGATTAGGGGATTTTTTTATTTTTTTATTTTTGGTAATTGAAATTTGAATCAAGTATATATTTTTTTTTTCTTCAGAAATTAATGGAGATACTTGCCAATATGGCAACCTATTGCGTCTCGTCATCTAATTCTCTTTCTTTTTAGAAAGCTCTTCCAACCCCACAAGCAATTGGAGCTCTCCTTTGACATGATTGCCTGTGTATAGTTGAATCCTTATCTCAACACATGTGAGATTAGAGCTGCCTCCACTGCACAGCAAGAATAATCAGGGAAGCTTTGGACCTTATTTTTAGTTATATTTGTCTTTGTAAATGTGAATAATATTATTACTTCTTGTGGGGCACTGAATTATTCTTGTTGTGTCTGGCTTTGCTTAAACATGAAATTACGTTTGCTTTGGTGAGTCCCAACATTTGACTACCTTCATTCAATGTATCTGTATTAATATTAGAGAAATCTAGAGACTTAATACTTCTACTATTTTTACATAAAGTTGAATCTGAGTGCTTTTATTCTTATATCTATTAAGTTAATATCAATTTGAAACTGCTAATTATATAATCTAACTGCTAAATTTTTTATTAGTTTGATTGAAGCACCCCTAGATTTAAAATCTTGACCTGAGGCCATGGTTGAATATATACTTGGAACGGTATGTCCCAACAGTTCAGGATTTACTACGACCCCTTAATATTCGAAAAAGATCCTGCCTGGCACGAAGATGGCCTGAAATCCTCTACACCACCCCCCTTGTGAGCCACTCAATGGCCACACAAGGAGAGAATCAATTCACTTTTTGGAGGTGATGTGACATCTCAAAAACTGTGTTGATCCCCCCCTTGTGTGGCCATTGAATGGCTCACAAGAGG
>JAOXJP010055490.1:0-15850 GCA_025762735.1 Platanus orientalis | reverse complement strand
ACAACAAATACACAATAGATAAATACCTATGTATTTATTAATATACCCTTTGTCAAATATTGTATCACATCACGAGTATCTAGATTGGAGTGGTACATGTCCATTGAGACTGGAGATGATGTGAACTCCTTTTATTAATTGAACACTGGTTTTTAACCCTAGAAACTCTACACACTATATGTTAGCCTATGGAATAGTCATGCATTAATCACACCAATGTTGTTACAGACAGTATGCTCCCGGTATTGGGCTTTGAGGTTTGGAACTCAAACAATAAGCTTGAGTTTGGTAAGCCAAGCAATCCTCAATCATGTTGAGCCAATTGGCACCTCAGGTTCATGTTGAGCCTGAGCTTGAGCCTGAGCTTGAGCCTGATCCCTGTGTGACAAACCTGAGCTGAGCTGGGCAAAGCTTGGCTGGTTGATACGCATATGCACAACTAATTGCTTACATTCTTTAGGAATCCTGTACATTTGTTCAACAAATAAAATTACTAAAAATAAAATGAGAATGATTGTCTGTTTTGAGACAGACTTCTAAAGGGGTGCCATTGATTGACACAGGATGTGTTTTTGAATTTGATGCCTTTTATTGACCACTTACTTTCAACTGAACACTTTTTTGAACCCTTTTACCCCCAAAAACAACACGTCTGTTTATAATTCACCATATACGCTACAGAGGCATTTTTATCACAGAACATTTGCTTCGAAAATAAAAAGTGCAAGTTGTTACATGAAATTACAAAAATTAGAAAAAAGAACCTTGGGTGAACCCTCTACCCAGAAGTTGATTACTCAGCCACATACAGCTTTGGTGCTGTTCTGGGGGCCTGGGTTTTCTATTTCTCTTTCCCTCAGCTTAGTTTGGGCAAACCTCAGCTAAGCCCAAACCTGAACCTTCAATTCTACTTCTATATTGAGCTAATTTGTCTTTTCTATACCTTTTTTTTTTTTTCGTGGGGCAGGTTATCTATATGAAGGGACCTTACCTTTGAATCTACAATTGCAGCTTAGGTGGCAGTCAAAGAAGGGCTGGGCTAGCCTCTGCTGTGCGGATACAATATACACATGGGCTGGGCTAGCTCAAAAGAGACCCAATGATAGCCTGTTCTTGCCGGGTTCGACTTGCATTTTTAATCCTTGGGCTTGGATGAGCTTAAATTGTGGCCCATATACTAATGCTTCGGACATGGACCTCAACCGATATTGTCACAGCCTATGATGATTCAGGCTACTCAAGCCAAGCTTAATCATCATTCTGTAGATCCAAAGCCCAGCCGGGGCAGTATAGTCTGATATCTTGTGCCATACTTGCTTGCCTACCTCATTCATGTGCCGGCTAAAAAAGGGTCCCTAAGTCCTGTCTGATTTCAGTCGAGTTTGTTTCACTTCAAAGCCCATGAACTTCATTGGCAAAGATCCAAGATCGCATAGGCCCAGCCTAGCAATATCGGTCTTGCATGATCAATCCGAAGTTTGGACTTGGGCCTGCTTTATCTGGTCATATTATGAGCTCCATCAGGCTTGAGATTAGTATTTAAGTACCGCATAACCACCTAATTAGATCATATTATCTGCAAATAGGTCCAATTTTATAAGCTTTTAAATGTTATTTTTATTTTTCAAAGAACAATTCCAGGACATTTCTGGGCCACATGAAAGTTGATATGACCATGGGTAAATTTTGGCCCACAAGCTTTTGGCCTCCGAATTTGGGTCAGGCCACCACCTTTAGTCCTGATCTCTCTGGCAAGTCTTAGGGATGAACTTGGAGATCCATCAGGCCATTATTCTCTATATTTAACGGCCGAGACCTAGAAGCATGGCCAAATTTATAATCCTTAGTAATCTCTATCGGAGAAACATTAGTATCCCCGGCACCATAGTCTTGTAAATGGACCAAAATTGACCCAGAGCGGGGGCTAGTTGTGTTCAACCACCAGTTCATTCAGGTGAATCAAAGGCATTGAATTGACCAGGAGCTTTAATGGGCCAGTAGACTTTCCATCGAACCAAATCGGAGACATGGTGGTCTGACCAATCGATCCAGTCCAGTTTTCAAATCTGTGTCTAGTTCTACCATAATTTAATGGCACATATTCTTCCAATCTGACCTCTTAGTACAAAAATAAGCTTGATCAGATAGTTTAGTACATTATGGACCACACAGCTGACATGGACGAGTCAGACACGTGGACAATAATCCAAAGAGTCATCCATGTGCTAGATGGTCACACCATGTAAGGATGCCCAACCAACCTAACATATCAAGGACACCCTTTAAATTGGTCGTGCCTTCGAATCACTGGTCCACCTTGTCCATATGGCTCTCCTTGACTCCTTTAGTTTAACATGTGATGATGTGTTTTTGAACTAAAATTTACCACAAGAGTAGAGCTTGACATGGCCTACGTATTAAGTAATTTATGGTTGTTAATCAAGCTAGCACATGAAAGATTCCTTGATCACCTAGATTTCTTTTCCAGGTGATTCACGTGGTAAAGTCAGAACTAGGAGATATTTAAAATCGAACCAATTATTGTTTTACCAAAAAAACAAAAACAAAAACAAAAAATTATTGTATTACCAAACATATGAATCACATTATAGAACTTCCAAAAAAGTGATTCTGCACAAACTTAGATATGAAGTTAGAATATGAAAATTGTATGGATTTATGCCTAGAACATAAATGACTGAAACTTTTTTCTTTGTTAGACAATTGGTAAAATTGTTGATATAGAAGAATAAAGATATTCAGTCTTTATTGACTTACAAAAAAATATGATGGGTACATAAAAGAAGAAGAAAAAAAGTAAATATATTCACTTAGCTTCTCGTAGGTTTTTACAAATGCACCCATATCCAGTTTTATATATCCTTTCTAGCCCTTACCATTCATTATCTCAACAACCCTATCTCAACTACACTCATAATACAAGTCGCTGAGAATAACTCCTAACATTGGACCTGTGTTCTTACATATGGTGAGCCCCTAGCTAGACTTAGACAAGAAGTGTGGGGGAGTGGATTTATGTAGTTCAATGTATTAGAGACCCGATTGTGTGTATATATAGGAGATTGGAATTGTTTATGGGATGTCAATGATCAGAAATGAGGGGAATATCCATCAAAGAGGGAGATTGAATTGGGATTAAGAATATTGAATGCAGGTAGACTTAGTGACTTGTGGTTCAAATGTATGTCTTATACCCGGACAAATGACCAAATGGGAGGAAGGAATGTCAAAGAGAGATTAGACAGGGCTGTGGCAAACGGGTACTAGCGTATGTTATTCCCAAAGGCATATGTAGAAAACATCCTAATCTATGGATCGGACCACTTGCCAATTTTCCTCCATCTGCATAATATGAAGGCCATCTTTAAAAGAAGACCCTTCAAATTCGAATGGTTCTAGACAAATTACAAGGAATGATTAGGTATCATTAAGGGAATATGGCAAGAAAATGCGAACTTGAACAAGATGGATTTTGAGCACAGTTTCAAAAAAATCACTCTAGTACTTAGAAAGTAGAACCAGTTAACTATTGAGAAAATACAAAGAAGAATTTAACAAATTAAGGTCAGGATTGGGCAAATTATGGAGCAATCAGAAACTAAGGATAAAATAAAAGATTTAAGTCACCACCAGGCAACTATAAACAATCTCCTCAGGGATGAAGAGATTTTGTGAAAACAAAAATCAAGAATCCAATGGTTTCAATATGGTGATCGAAATACCAAATGTTTTCACCTTTCCACCATTATTAGAAGGGAGAGGAATAAAATATCAACCATAAAGAATGCCTTGGGACAATGGATGGAAGATTAAAAAACAATTGACGACATTATGACAAATTATTTCCAACAATTTTTGTGATCTTCGTTACCTGATGTCCTTTCCATCAATTGGCTGTAGAGCACATACATTCAGGCCTTTCGGATGAGGATAGAAGATGGCTTGATAGATCATTCATAGATGAGGAAATTAAATAACCAATTTTCAGTATGGGCCCCCTAAAAGCCCGAGGCCCAAATGGATATCCTACAGGCTTCTATTAGAAGTACTGGGACACCATAGGTCCAAATGTCACTAATTATATTAAGGAGGAAATTTTGAATAGGAAAAGGGAATTGAAGAAAATTAACAGGACTTTTCTAGTCCTCATTCCAAAGCAACCAAGACCCAAAGTCCCTAGCTAATACTGTTTCATCAGTCTGTGCAATGTGTTATACAAAATTATGGTTAAAGTTCTCTTAAATAGACTGAAAGTGGTTATCCATAAGATAATCTCTCCCAACCAAGTAGCCTTCACATCGGGCAAAACTATCTCTGATAACATCCTTATAACCCATGAGATATTACACCATATGAGAACTCATAAGTCAAAAAAGAAATTCGTGGCAATTAAAATGGACTTAAGTAAAACTTATGATAGAATAGAATGACTGTATTTGTTGAAAGTTATGGAAAAGAATGGCTTTAGCATACAATGGAGGATAATCATTTATCAATGTGTCTCATCTCCATCCTATCAAATCCTTCTCAATGGAATCTCAGGGACCGGATTTAATCCATCTAGGAGGCTCAGACAAGGAGACTTACCATCTCCCTACTTATTCTTATTATGTGCTGAGGGGCTTACGACTAGTCTCCACAACTTAGAGGAGGGAAATCTTATTCAAGGGATCAAAGTTAGAAGAAAAAGTTCGTCTATCTCCCACTTACTTTTCGCTGATGATTATTATCTATTTTGCTAAGTTAACATTTCAAGTGCCCAAGCAATCAAAGACAGTCTATCAAACTTCCAAAATACATCCGATTAAAGAGTAAACCTGGATAAGTTGGAGTTAATTTTTTTGTAGAAACACTCATCTCCAACTAAAATCTGACTTATCTCAGCTTTTTCCAATAAGGCAATCGACTAATCCTTCAAAATACTTGGGACTACCAATAAGCATGGGGAGGACAAAGGTCAACTTTTTTTCATATATAAAAAACATAATAAAATCAAAGATCCAAAATTGGAAGGCCCAATTCCTCACACAAGCTGGTAAAGAGATTCTTCTCAAATCGGTAATTAGTTCCATCCCAAATTATGCCATGTCTAATTTTTTTAATCCCAAAAAGGATATGTCAATTAATAGATAAATATCAAAGAGGGTTTTGTTGGGGTTAAAAGCAAGAAGAGAAAAATATAAATTGGATAAAGTGGACTTCTCTTCGCCAATCCAAATCAAATGGAGGTATGGGATTCAGAGATATGCACCTTACAAACTTGGCTTTATTAGCCAAACAAGGATGGTGATTGGTATCCAATCCAAATTCTTTATGGGCGTAGTTGATGAAATTCATATACTTTCCAAATAACCACTTCCTGTGTATAACCCAATTTAACACGGGTTCATGGGGATCTTGGAGATGGAAAATTATATAGAAGGGTTGGGAGTTAATATTAAAAAGGTTGCCTTTGGATAGTGGGGTTAGGATCTGAAATTGATCTTTAGTCTGATCTATGGCTTAAGAATATGCCGAATAGAAAATTAAGCTCTTCGCTACCTCCAGATTGTGGAGCTACAAAAGTTTAGGACATCATTGACCATTCATCCAATACATGGAACATTACTGCCATTGAAATCACCCTGAGCCCAGCTAAGAAAAATGCAACATTGTAGATTCCCATAAACAATCTTCTTGCCTCGGACCATGTAGTATGGGCCCTTGACAGAAAAGGTCAGGTTGCGGTAAAATCAACCTATATGATGATAGCTTCTATTCACCAAGCTAGGACAATGGCATCAAATAATAAATTATGGACAATGATTTGGTCCTTAGAAGTGCCCAAAATGATTTAAAACTTTGTTTGGAAAGTGTGTCATCAAGTTTTGGCTATAGCTAAAGCTTTACATGCTCGAACTCTAGGGATTTCACCCATTTGTCCTCTTTGTAATCAGCATGAGGAATCTGTCCTGCATTGCCACATGCTATGTTTGATAGTGATAAGCATCTGAAGTCTTAGTTTACCAGTAGTAGACAAAAATTTAAATTGCTCGTCATTTAAGGAATGTTTTAAAATATGGAGTCAGTTCTCCTAAGGCGATAAGAGAACAAATAAAATCATGCTATCTAAACTTTCTTTCGTATGTTGGTTCATCTGGATAAATAGGAACAATATGATCCTCAAAAGAAGCCTTTTTAATCCAGTGAAAATTGTATCTTGCGTGAATTTACTTTGCAAGGAACTGGAAGGGAGTTGGCAGAAGCTTGAACCTATTAGCCAAGTTTTTTTTACCCATAATGGGTTTTTTGTTTCAAAAGACTTCTTGGATGACAAATGTTAGATCAACGTGGATGTTGCTTTGCCGGTTGACAAAATAACAGTTGGAATGGGGGTTGTGGCCATTGATCAAAATGGGAAGTGGATCAAATCAGCAAAGTTAAAGGAAATATGGTCTCCTCCGCTTGAAGCTGAAGCAAAAGCCATCATTCATGACTTGCAATTAGTAGCTCATATAGGAGCTCAGAAAGTAATGATTTTCTCATATGCTAAGAAGGTGGTGGACTCTATTAATGGGAAATTATAAGACTACCCATGGTAGCTTAGGAATACTTGTTTGGAATGTCTACAGGCAAAACAACCTTTTGAAGAGGTCTCAATATGTTTTGTTTTTAGAAATTTGAATGTTTACGCACATAATCAGGCGCAAATGGCTATAAATGACAATAGTTCAATATGGGGCTCATCCAGGTGGTTTTTATTGGGAGAGTCCTCGGGCTCCTCTCTACTTTAATGAAGTATTCAGTTACAACAAAAAAAAAAAAATTTATTTCAAGTCTTGTTACTCATCCATCTCAACATCCTTATACGAGGTAAACTCCTATACATGTGTTGTTTCTTGAGTGTGAAACATTCTACTTAATAAAACATGGCTTATAGTCATCTTATATATTTTTCCCCTTCAATTTTAGTTGTACTCGCATATCAAACAACACTCTGTAAACAAGTCTTCACTCCATCCACCTCGATTTGAGTTTACAAGCAGCATCCTTGTTAACCCATCCTTCCTTATGAATGATTAAACTGAGATAACAAAAATTCTCCTTTGAAATATATATATTTTTTAGGTTGATACCGAAGTATCCAAGCCTCTTAGAGCACTTGACTAATTAAGTCCTTGGGACATATGTATTCCCTTCCTCTCCCACACATTGAGTAAATAGGATTTTTTACATAGTTGGACCTATCGTATTTGTGGAACCAAGGCAAAGAGACCACGCTCAAGCCCGTTCCTTAGCATTAGGGAACACAAGTACACAAAACTCTAATCAATTGGAAGTCATTCCTATGCTTGTAATAGACAAAGAACAATTACAAAAGAAAAAGAAAAAATTACCAAAGGGATCCAAGGAGATGAAGCTATTGAACTGAAAATTTTCAACTAAGAATGCCCACAACTTATGGTATTCTTACACCAAAGAGAGCCACTAATAAGAGATTAATTTCATATATGTTGCAAAAGTCTCCTTACATACAAAAGATACCCTATTATATAGAGAATGAGGAGAAATTCTCCCTACAAAACCTACTAATTGAAGTTTACACAAAAGACCAGAATGCAGCATTTCCCATGTAGCTAGAAGAAAAAAAAAATACATTTCCCTATGTATCCAACTCCTTTAAACAATCCATCTATTTCCAAGATAGCTAAGTCAAAAAAAAAAATGTAACAAAAAACTAGGGGCTTTTCATGACTTCACCAAACTCCACCAAAAGGTGTTTGCTCGAGTCAACCCATGAACCAAACCCAGTCCAATGGGCTAACCACAAATCCGATCCAAAACTGACCCAAGCCCAAGGCTTGGGCTTCTTCATCCTATCCAATTGCTCCATGTAGACTAGCACAATTCGGTATTCATCAAGTTATCAATCTTAAATATATCTCATTTCTCTCCTATTTTTAACTATAAGCATGTAACTACATATGGATATATTTATATAAAATATAGTTTTATTTATAATTTTTTGCTTAATGCAAAAATCAACATATAAATTAATAAATCTATGGGTATAAAACTAGGTAAAAGACACTTCTCCAAACATGGTTGTGGTTGGTCTTTTAGATATCCTCCCTTTTGGTTTAACCACCTCACACTATACCCAACCTATGAGTTCTTCAGTATGCAGAAGAGTTTTACTTAGTGAGATAGGTTTGAAAAGATCTTCTTTGAGAGCTTTTCTTATTCATATTCTCTCTCTTTTCCTTTATTGTATGCTGAGATTGGAATTTTATATTACTGTTTATAAAATACATTAGCCACCATTACACCGAACTTGAGCTACTATAAGGAGTGTGCCTATGGACGTGTCTCAAATAGCCATGGAAACATTTTCTCAAGAGGCAACTCTCACAATTGTTCGTAGGAGTCTACTAGAGCAGGAGCTTAGCCATCAAAGGGAAGCGGAAGCAACCAATGATGAACTTAGTGAAGAAATGAACAAACTTTTAACATCCAACTAAGTGATCGATATAGGAAGAATATTTTTGGCATACAAGCCTAGACAAGGCACAATATCAATATTATTATGGATCTCTGCTTTCTAAGGAAAAAGATCTTCAAGATCATTTCCTATCTTTTTTATACGGACTTGTTTCTTGACTCTAACCCTCATGAAGATAATATATATGAGGTCTCTTCATCTATATCTTGTAAGCTTTCAGATGAATCTAGACAACTCCTTGATTCTCCTTTCTTTGATGGGGAAATTAGAAGAACCCTTTTTGAAATGGACTAGTTAAAAGCTCATGGTCCAGATGGGTTTCTAACCAGATCCTATTAAAAATATTGGACATAGGTGGGAAGGATATTATTTCATTTGTGCCTAATTTCTTTCAAAATAAAATCTCCTTAAATGAGGTGAATCAAACTTTCTTGGTTCTTATTCCAAAAATTAAAAGCACAAACAAGGTGGATCAATTCTGACCTATAGTCTTTGCAATGTTCTCTATAAAATCAGTCAAGACTCTAGCAAATCTCCTAAAACAAGTCATTGATGAAATCATTTTCCTTTATCATAATGCATTTGCGAAAAGGACTATAATATCATATAATATCCTAATCACTCATGAATTATTTCATCATCTATGAATAAACAAATCTCGTAATACAACTATGGCTATGTAAATTGATTTGACAAAGCATATGATAAAGTGGAATGGAATTACCTCCTGGCTATCATGTCTCAAATGGGTTTTAGTTTGAAATGGATTCATTGGATTAAGATGTGCTTCAATAAGTTTCTTTCAAATTATTAATCAATGGATCTTCTTCTTCAACTTTTATTCCATCCAAAGAGCTGAGACAAGGTAACCCTTCTTCTCCATATCTATTAATTATTTGTACTGAATGACCATCAAGCTTAATTCTTCAAAGTGAATAGTTTGATCATCTTACAAGATTAAAATCCGTCATAGAAGTCCATCAATATCTCATCTTTTGTTTACTAACGATTGTTTGATATTCAATAAAGTTGGAATTCCTTAAGCTCATGCTATAGCTAAAATCTTGTAAATTTTTAATCAAGGATTTAGCCAAAATGTTAACCTTAACAAATTTGAAATCACCTTCTGCAAGAAAACTGTTAAAGAAGATAAATAAATTATTTCTCGAATTATGGGGATTCGTTTAAATCCTTTAAATCCAAAGTATTTGGGCATCCCTTCAATAACTAGTCATTCTAAGACAGCTCTTTTAAGATTTTAGATGAAAAAAATAATGCTCAAATTCATAGCTGAAAGTCTCAGCTTCTATTTGTGGAAGGTACAGAGGTGCTTCTTAAAGTTGTATTTCAACCATTCCAAATTATGCAGTGTCTTTTTTATTCTAAAAAGCATATGTAATAAAATTGATAGATTGCAAAGGGATTTCTTGTGGAATCACTAAGGATGTTAGAGGAAAATCCATTGGTTAGTTGGAAGGTGATAAGGACGACAAAAAGAGACAAGGGTATGGGTATTATGGATCTAAACTCAATGAATATTCCATGCCTAGCTAAACAAGGATGAGGACTTATGCAGAATCCAAATTCTCTCTAGGTCTTATTGATTAAATTAGTTTATCCTTCTTACATTTCCTTTCTAGAAGCTAAGCAAAGAGGGGGCTTCCTAGGGTTAGCAAAGCATTCTTGAGGGTAGGGAGCTATTAAGGAAAGGAATATGTTGGTCTATTGAAAAAAGAAATTCAATTAACCTTTGACTGACCCTTGGATCCTTGTGCTTAATTTAAATAAATTGAATTCAAAAAAGCCGCAATCTTGTCTAGTGGATAAGTTATGAAAATCATAAATGTTGAATCAATGTCATGGAACTTAGAACCTATTATTCACTATATAACCCAAGAGGAAGGCCATGCCGTTAAAAAAAATTAAGTTTAGTCATCATTTAGATGAAGACTACTTGATTTGGATTCCATATAATAAAAAAAAGGGACTTTCACAGTTAAATCTATGTGTAGAATTTCTATTTCAAACCATGTCATCAACAATTCCCAAATTTCTTTTCTTACAGACAGTGAAGTGTGGAAGTTAATTTGGCATTTGCAGGTTCCTTCTAAAATCAGGCATCTCAAATGGAAAACTTGCTCTAACTCTCTTCCGATCAAACTAATCAACCATCATAGAATTGCTAAAATCTTGCTTACCTGTCATTTGTGTGATGATTGTCCTGAATTTGTTATTCACTGTTTGATCTATTGTCTTCATATAATCCCCATTTGGTTTCCTATTGGAAATCTAAATGAGGAAAATGGGATTTTTGCAAATGGTTTAGACAATGTTCTCAAAAGAAATATCATGACAAGCAAAGAAAAATGTAAACTTTTTGCTTCAATTGATATCTTGGGTTGGCATATCCAGAAACAAAGAAATAATGTTATTTTTCATCAGACCATATTAATGTGGACAATGTATTAAATTTGTTTCACGGGATGTTAAGGGATGTGCAAAATCCATTCTATACTTATCAGGCTAGGACCGCCAGGTCCACTCCTCCCAAGATAGTCCAATGGTCTCCTGTTTCAGGTTGGAAAAAATTTAACATTGAAGCAACGTATAAATGGAAGATAACTTGATTGGGACAGAAGCTATTTTGTTTTATTCTGAAGGGCAAATTGAAGGTAAGGGTATTCAAAAAGGTTTGTGTGAATTATTCTACAAGGAGAAACCTGTGCCATTTTGTTAGGTTTGAAGCTTGCTCAGAGACATCCAGTTACAAAAGTCATCATTGAACGCGATTCTCAATTAGCTGTCCAAGCAGTCAATGGCAATCTCAACCTACTCCCATGGAGATTACAACCTTTTTTTGGCTGATTTTAATGCTATTATGTCTTATTTTGATGAATGTCATATTATCTATGTAAGTAGAACTATGAACTCTCAAGCTCATGATCTAGCTAAGCTTGTTTTGTGGCGTATGCATGATGTTAGAACCGGATGTAATCCGATTCTCAGCTGATGTTTATTCTGAGTTTTAATGAATTATCTTTTACCAAAAAAAAAAAAAAAGACTAGGTAAAACAATAACAAGTTATTGGAAAAACATTAATGGCTAAATTTTGGCTAGTGTATGTGTGTCTAAAAATTTGTAAAAATTGGAAATAAGGCCCTATAGTTTTTGCAAAATTCTATAGCCCCTAAATCCATAAATAGGCTCCACACCCACAAGACGGCCAGCCCAGACTCAGGTTTCTCTAGATGCAATTCATGGTCCAAATATGGCTCACACACTCAAGAAGATGGGTGAGCCCATAAAAGCATCCCTAAAGCACCTTTAAATTGGAATGAGATTTGCAAAATTCCATCACTCCAACCTCTGTTGTGGACTTGCACACATGAGAAGATAGGTTGATCCGGCCAAATTGTCCACTAAAACTACTTGAACTGGAATGTGATTCAGATTCATTAAATTAAACCCAATTCACAAAGAACATTAACAAAATATGATTGCAAAGCAACTCTAATACCCTTTAGTTTACAAAATACTAAGCTTGAGGGACTTTTAGAATAGACTCAAGTCACTCAACACTTCAAGAAAATGATTGAAAAGAGGAGAATGCATTCTTTGGATGGTTACCAAATGCAAGGTAACTCTCAAAAGAAAATAAGCCATCAAAGATGCCCTTCCCAGCGAGAGAAAACTCTTCACAGCCGATTAAGTGCAAAGCCATAAATGTAAAATAGGCTACAGAGATACATTTGGAAGGATGAAAAATACAATTTTCAGAACTTCTCCACAAAGTTAGCCGTTAATTCTAAGTTTTCTTATTGTGAAAGAATGTGGAAGTAAGAGAATAATATACACTTCATGTGAATACAAAGTGTTCTTTTGTAATATGCCCTCACACCTCATATATTTGTGTTGACAATGGCAAATAAGGGTTTGGTTAACCCTAATTCTTTCCGATCCAATAGAGGAAAAACTCAATAAGAAATAAATAATAATAATAATAATAATAATAATAATGAAGAGAGTGAGAAGGAAGAGATATAGGCCTTAAACATGTTAAACTCTTTAACAAAGTTCCATGTACTAAACCCAACATAGCCACAGAGGCCTATTATCCAAAATCCAAAACGCGACCCAAGCCCAACAAAATCAAACCAAACCCACCCCACTAGGGACCGAGACAAAAATTTGCCACATCCTAGTGTAATATTATATAACATAAGATATTAGTAACACGCCACTGCCTTGAAATTCCCCCAATTCCCACAAGTCCACAAAGCAAATTCCACATTTACCAAAAAAAAGAATAGAGAGTGAGAGAGAAGCAAAATGAAATTCCACCGTCAAAAGCAGACATAGGCCTCACTTTTTCTAATTTAAAACCTCTTTCCTAGGCATAATCCTCCTAATTTCATTTCACTTACTCTTTTGGGCTCTAATCCCCATGAACTATTTCCAACAGGATTTGCAGCATAAACCACATTATTGCCTTGATTTTCCCTCCACATTTTTCTCAATTTGGACAAGATATGTCTCTGTGCTCCAGGCTAGAGATGCTTGAGCCTCGAGAGTGTGGGGCCACTACTACTTGATTAGTGATCCAAGTTCTTAGATCACCCAAGATCCACGGTTCTAGATCAACTGAATGAAATTTTGAAGGACTAAAAAATCGCCTCACAAACAATACCGTAATTTACGCTTCTTTTGACCACTCCCTGGCCTCCCTCCATGATTGGGACAATGGCACTGCCCCCACAAATGTGAACTCTGCAACAGCAAAGCATCTTTGCAGGCTAAGAGTCCAATTAAGCTCCAATCCATTACAGCTTTTCCAGGCAACTCCCCCACACTCAAAAGGCCAAGAACTCAGAGTCACACATTCAGAAAAGAAACAAATCACACTACTCTATATTACAAAAGCCTTAAATACACCCTAAAAATAACCCAGAAAAACAGCTCCAAATTCAGTTTAAAACTAAAGAAATTGTTCCGAATTGATTAGCTTTTACAAGTACAAATCTGTTACAAACAACTCCGAATGCAAATAAGAGAACCCAGATTAAAAAAAAAAAAAAAAAAAAACCAGAGGAATAATGAGAATAAGGGGAAAGAAGTTATCATTTTTTTACAATTGTCCCACCAAATTGAGGACCAAAATCGAAAACTCAAATCGCAATAACTCAAAAATCAGCAATGGAATCCTAACACCGATCCATCAATCACTGCAATTGCGACCCTACAATCAGCTCTGGCCTCCACATGATGCGTGAAGAAGTGCAGAACCCTTACCCTCCCCGCCATCCTCATCCTCGACTCGATCTCCAAAGTGGGTCCCAACCGAAACCCACTGATCCCTCCGGTATCAGTATATGTGGGTCCGGCAGTCGATGGCACCGCCGATAACGGGAACGACTGGACGGAGAACGTGGCCGACATGTACTGGGTCCGGCCGGCTTCGATCTTGCCGGCGGGAATGAACATAAAACCCACCTGGCTGCCGGAGTAGAGGAGCTGCAGAGAGCTGTCGTAGTGGGTGAAGACGGCGCGGTTGGGGTTCCTGACGGAGACGTACTCCGAGAAGGTGAAGTTGACGGTGCCATTAGAGACGGAGAAGGTCGGAAGCTGAACGGCGTTAACGGAGATCCGTGGGTCTTTGGGCTTGAAGACGGAGAAGAAGACGATGAGGATGACGATGACGACGAAGATTAGGAAGATCGTCGCTACGATACAGGATGCGAGATTCGTACGGCCCGATGGAGGTCTGTGAGGTTTATTCATGGCTGATTCCTAAAGCTTTCTTTTTCTTTTTCTTTTGCAGAGAAAGAAAGAGAGATGAGAGAATGACTCTTGAAAGATATTTCTTTTCCCCCTTATATTGTTGGGTCATGGGTGGAGAAGGGAGAAGAGGAAAAGGTGGGAAAGTGGAGTGTAAGAAGAAGCACGTGCTATTGAGGGCATATGAAGGACTAAATCATCAGAGTTGGAAGACAAGATAAAACAGTGTGGTAGGGCCAGGATTTGAGCAAGTTGTAGCTGGGTTGATTTATTTTTGGCTTGATGGATGAGGGGGAGGGGGACTCTCGTCTTAAGGGGGTTTGGTGGTAGCTATCTTTGTTTAATATATATTGCTAAAAGAAAAGTCATGAAGTTGGATAGTTAAGTCCAAGGATGGACCCTGGATGTTGGGTCTATGTTGGGCACTTACTATCAAGTATCAAATACGGGTCTGGAGTTCTGCAGTTCAGATGGTGGGTTTGGCTTTTGAGCTGCCATCCATGTATAACAAATTGACCTGATGTGAGCTGTAAAGCTCCCTTCCTGAACTAAGTTTGAGTTTGCTATACAAATTGCCATTCCACTAAGGCCATATCTTCCATTTGATCATAAGCACTTACATTTTATATTTTCTTTCATTACTTCAAACAAAGTCAATTTTGCATCTTGTTCATTTAATGCTTCAACTTGTATTATATCACTTATCTGGCTTTCAGTGAACCATCTTAGTTCACTTCACATGTTTCTTGCCGAGTGATTGAGGCAACCAGTAAATTTGAATGGTAGAATTTTACAACACTGCTATAAGACTAGTCATATTGTATGGAGTAAAATGTTAAGCAATAAATAAATAAATAAATAATAGCATGCATACCTAGAATGAGTGTAAATGAGACAAGGATATTGAGATAGATGAGAGTAAATGCATATACATATAAGTTTCTTATAAAATATGATAATTATAATGTTTTGATTGTGATTTAGTAATACAACAAACATTTAAATGTAAATGGGCGGAAGGCTTCCATAGAATACTACAATAACCTATACATATTGGGATGAGGCTTTGTTCAGTTATAGTTGATTTGAATTAAATGGTGAAAAATATAACTTTCTTTTACAATGTAATAGTATACATAATAGAAATAGTACTATTGTTTAATATTAACTAACTTTAAGGGTGATATGTCATCTTAAATGATGAGCATGAAACAAATTCATATTTCCTACAACATCCTTTAAAGGTTTATTATATCACTATCTATAACCACACAAAAATAATACATTTTGTCTTTAACATGATTTAGTTTGATATAATCATAGTTTGAAAACCGGACTAACTATCCAATCGGTAAGGTGGACAGTTCAGGTCCAACCGGGTTCGACCGTTGATTTACATGTTCTAACCATAGTTACCAGAGCGAGAAGCAAAAACAAAAAATAATGCAAAAGTAATAAGCCGAAAGATTCTTACTAAATCATTGGGAATCAAAAAACGAGAATCAATTAAGAAGCGATTGTGGAAGTGCTTAGGAAGTGATTGTGGAAGCGAACATGAAACTATATATATA